>APFE030467956.1:2026-85697 GCA_000404065.3 Pinus taeda | reverse complement strand
TCGATCGTGATCCATATCTAAAAAAACAAATCATAAACACAATATTCTTGCAAAATTATCTAACAATATATTATTTAAACAACATTTTTACTAAGCAATTTAAAAAATATATTAAGATGGAAATATATTAATTTTTTCACAAACAATAAATGCTATGAAACACTCGAACAATGTGTTGATTACCTATCGATTCACTAAATAAATGCTAAAAAGTGTATTTTATAATATAGATACATACGATTCTATTTATATGTTTGGTGTATTTTATAATATAGATACATACAATTCTATTTATATGTTTGTAGCCAATAATCATTATACAATGCATCAGATGCTATTAATCACTTTATCGATAATGTTAGTGTATCACCTTGTCGAATAGATATAAATAGTATTACTAAGAATTAATTAATTCTTCAATGCTAAGTATAAACTTATTTGCAGCATAATCAATATCTGTTACTCCAAGTTCCCACATCTTCACAAACATTTACATTTTGATACAATTTTTCCATATATGTTCGTGTTGAAAAATTTTCCTTTCTTGCATGCTCTAGTACTAAATGCTTTCCATTTTTTTTATGTTACTTATTATCATTAGAATTATTATGTAATATAATAGGTTATAAACACTAATCTTTGCTAGTAATTCTTGTTTCTGCACTAATTCTTTGATCAATAAAGAGAGATAGCTTAAATAACACATTATACGGAAGTACGGCATGTGGCATTTAGCGAATTTGATGATGTAACGAGATTTATAAAATATGAAGTGAGAATACTGGTGTTCTTTGTCTCAAAAATCTTCTCTTTGAAAGATGCGCTAATGTGTTTTGAATTGAGATAAGGTTTTGCTGGTTTCAGTCATTTAAAAACTAGTATTGTGCGGAAGGAAGGTGTATGGGAGAATTGTGCAGAGAGAATGAATACAAAAGTAAGGAACATTGCAACCAAACAATTCCAGAATATGAAGATAAATATCAAGCTTTAATTATGGAGGAAGACGGCTTTCATTGTGTAGCGTTGATGTGTTATGTAATAGCTATAGTACCATGCCTATAAGGAAACCTACACACTTCACACAACAAAATATTCTTTTAGTACGGTATGCGAGAGAATTGTGTGGAGAGAGAATGCAGGTGGAAGTGTTGAACATTGTGGCACAATTTTATTTTTTATTGTGCACAGTGGTTTTGCCACACAAATATCAAATTAAAAAACAAATTTCATCTAACATTGTAGAATTTAGTATATTTGATAATGTGAAGAGCCTTATACAAATGTTAAGTGAGAATACCCGAGTTTTTGTCTCAATAATCTTTGATTTAATAGATGCATTAAGGTTTTTTAAACAAAGATTTGATTTTGCTGGGTTCAATCGTTTAAAAACTAGTATTGTGCGGAAAGAAGGTGTGCATGAGAACTGTGAAGAGCGAGAGTGCATGTGGAAATACAAAACATTGTGACAAAACAAATCAGAATACGAAGATATGGATCAAAATTGCATTGTGGAAGAAGATGACTTTCATTGTGCAGGATTGATGTTCTTTGTAAGAGATAGAGTACCATCTCTATAAAGAAATCTCTAAACTTCACACAATGAAATTTTCTTTCACTTAGGTATGCAAAGGAACTGCACAGAGAGAGAATGCACACAAAAGTGTGGAACATTGTGACACACTTGTATTTGTTATCACACCACTTTTTTCTGCTACATAAATCACAAATTAAAAACATATTTCATGTAATGTTGGACAATAAGTTTTTAATCCACAAATGCTCAAAGAAATCTAAGTTTATGAAGCTTTCATCAATATAATTGTGAATTAGTGTGAAGAGCCCAATGAAATTTTAACAAGTAACATGCTCATAGTTACATTCATAACTATTTTGTTGTTTAAAAAATGGATGTACAGGAACTATGAAAGAAAGAGTGCACTGAATATCGAGTGCAAAACTAGTATTGGGCAGAAGGAAGGTGCCTGAGAGAATTGTGTGGAGGGAGAGTCCATGTGGAAGTACAAAACATAGCAACAAAAGAATTCAGAAGTACAAAACATAGCAACAAAAGAATTCAAAATGCAGAGATATGGATCAAGCTTTCATTGTGGAGAAATATGGATTTCATTATGTAGGATTGATGTGCTATATAAGAGTTCAAGTACCATATCTATAAGGAAACCTCTGCATTTCACACAATGAAAGCTTGTTCCACTCTTGTTTTACCTACCTCTTTGTGAGGTAAGGAGGTGTGCGAAGAAAAAATGCATGCAGGGCATTTCCAAATAAATCTAAATTCCTAAATAATGAGAAAACACAAACCCCACTGAAAGAAACATTGCCTTCATAAATTGATCAACAATAAAGAAAATGAATATGCTCTATTATAAATATTATCCTAGTTAAAAAAAAAAATTCATGAATTTAAAACCTCATGAACACAAATCCAACCATAATATTACTTGTTGCAGGGAACAATTGCATACAACATTTAATAATTTCAGTATATATTTATATATTATATATTATATTTATAAGATTTATGCAACTAAATATCATTTAATATTTTTTTAATTCACCAACATAGAATAAATATTGTATTTATCGGTAACCCTATTAACAAAAACATATTAATTAATTCATCATTATAGTTCTTTATTTCATCTTTAAAAGTTAAAATTATATCTTATACCGCACCTAGTTATAAATAGAAATATTATATTATGATATAGAATTTATAGGAATATGTTTTTTAATTCTAATAATTCTCTTACATAGTTTCGAACGTTAATTTAAAAAATAATTTAAATAATTTTAAATAAGGAAATTTTAATTATATAATTTTAAAATTTTTGATGAACACATATTAGTAAAAGTTTTGTTATTGTATATGAATATTTAAATATCATTAAAAAAATTTTTTTTGTGTTTTTTGGTTTTTTTTTTCCCATTATTTTTCATAAAATATTTATTTCAAAATATTGAATATTTTTAAAATAATTTATTAAATAAAAATAAATCTAGAATACAATATTATTACAAAATTTCTAAACAATATATTATTTAAATTATTTTGATTGCATAGCGGTTAACTATCAAAGTATGATTCAATAAATTTTTGTGGAATCTTAAAGAAATTGGATCAGAAAAAGCTTCCAAAAAGTTTCACTAAAGTCTACTAGCATTTTCACTCTAGATCTACCCAGGGTTGACAGAGATCAAATATATTTTTATTTTAAAATAACTTTGTATCTCAGATATATTTGATCCATCCTGGTCCTTGGTAGTTCCGGAGTTAATATGGATCTAGATTGATTTTAAAATAATATAATCTATAATTTTTATTTCATGTCTCAAATATACTTAAGTACTAATGTTTTATTTATAATAATATTTTTAATAAATTAATTTAAAATTATATATATTAATAGGTAATTTAAGTTTTGAAAATTGGAAAAAAATATATAATAATAAAGAAATATTTATTATTATTTTTAAATATAATTATTTGTCATTTTTTTTAATTGCTATGTTAAACATAATTCTAGGTAAATAGCTTTTTGGTTGGAGTTTGGCAATACAATATCTAACATGTGTGTGACTTCTTGTTATTTTAAATACACTTTTGAATGCATAAATAGATTTTTCACACTGAAAAACCCATGAAGCACTTAATCCTTGCAAATTAAACACATGATTTTTAAAATTTTCTATTAGATTTTGAATAAAATTGAAAAAAAAAACTCATAATAAAACTATTTCAACTATTACTTAAATGACTGAACTTAATTCATAATCTTGATAAAAAATGTCATAACCTTTAATTCTTAGTTCATTTTTAAATACCCAAAATTAATTGATAATCTTGATAAAAATGTTGATGATGACGATGATGATGGTTAACGTCCGCTGAGACCAAATAATGATCTATCAGACCTAAAGACAAATTATTTATTTTGAGTTAAGATTTTATTCCTATGCTCAGAAAGCTTGGAGAGAAGCCTCCCGAGTTCACTATAATTATGGCATTGTAAAAGGCTAGGAAGGTCAGTATTGTAACAAAGGTTGTGAAATTGAGATCTAATGTGGTTGTATGCAGGGCACTCTAAGAGGAAGTGGTTTTCATCCTCGATGCTCCTGTTCTCACAAATATGGTAGATCCTTTCTATCCATGGCGTTTTAGGAACTACCCAGCGGCCAGTTTCACTATGGAGCTCATGAGAATTCGTTCTAATTTTTGCTATATTAATTTTCTTTTTTGAGCTAGTTAGAATAGAGAGATACTTTTGATCTTCAAGGGTGGGGTTGATGACCTTCTTATAATAACTTAATTTTCTTTTAGACCCTAAATCTTTCTCACACCATAATTTTTTTTTGAACTTAGAAGTAACAATATCTTTAATGTTATTTATGTTTTGCAAAGCATCGTTCTCCTTGATCTCCCAATAGTTTAACCAGGCCCTTGTGTCCTTATGCCATCCTCGGTTAAGCCTTAGGTGATTTTGGCTGGAATTTAAAGCCAACTTAGGAAGTCTATGATTGTCTATGTTATTGAGCTTGTGCTTGTACATCAGAAACCTGAGCATAGCCAGGCTCTCAATAGAAGAAAGACCTGCTTCTATAAGGAGAATAGGATATGGAGTATTACTTTTAATTTTCAGGTTATAAGTTATAAAACGCTTCTGGATTTGCTCAATCTTCCTTTAATTCTTAATCCAATTATAAATCGTAGTGTTTAATTGTTGATTTATTCATTTACAATTTTTTAATTTCACATATAAATTGAGATAGACATTTTCATATATACTATTCACTATAATTATTGTTATTGGTTTTAATTTATCTCTCATATATCAATATTTACATTTATTAAATTATTAATATATAATAGTTATATTTATATTAATTATTTTAATCGAACATGAACATAATTTGTAAAATTAAATCATTATTTTATATATTATATTTTATATTAATTGTTTTATGTACCACCCACATAATTTTGTATAATAAATTTTTACTATATTAAGTTTTGATGGTCAAATTTAAGGAGCCTACATTAATATCACTAATTTTTTATAATCTTAATTGATTTTTAGAATATTATTAATTTTTTTTATATTTATTAAAATAAATATTATATATAGATATCATCATAACCTATTAATGATTCATTTTTAATCACTGAATTTATTTTTGTTAAATTAGTTTTGAGAAAAATGTTATTGTTCATGGTTTGATTATAACAATGGTTTTGTACTTTATCTTTATCTAATTTATTAGTTTTTGTTTGTTAATTTTTCTTTTATAACTTAAGATGACAGAGGTGAATCATTCTCAAGTAAAATTATTTTAATTAAAACATATAAATTACATGACACCTACACATCTAAAACGCCTCTGGACCAAACAACAATTTTATTAACCAATTTTTTTTTTTGCTAAAGCAAGAGTCAAACATTCTATTTCATTAAACAGTAAATAAAATACATAAAATACAACATTCCTTGATGAGATGTGGCCTAAGGAGAAAACCCAACACTAACTGTTAATGGGCCAAAGGTAAAAGCCTCGACCACTACAACCAAACCTAAAAAATCTCTAGAGAAATATACTATGAAAATCGGGTAACAAAATCTAGAGTTGGACTCGAAGAGGAACATACGTGCCAATCTTTATAGATTTCATGTTCACAAAACTCACAAACCCGCAAATCTATAGAAAGTATAAAAAGTTGCATCTCGCCAAGAACATTATGCTTCCCGCCTTTTACCTGACTTGCATCTTTAACCTCAATTGTCGAACCTCTTTGCCCAATCCCATGGCTATGGTCCATATCTTTGTGCCTAGAAGCACAATGTTTACCCATATGGACCCACCAACATGCTCGATCGATCCCATCCGTAGATCCGCCTTGCCAGATCCAGTGGTTGAGGATCATATCGCATCAGTCAACATCACCGAACAATAACATGTGATGAGGGCAGTATTCCATCCCACCCCACTACCACGTGGAGCTCGCTGAATGGAATCTCTCCCAAAAAGGAAAAACCACTTCCTGCTTGCAAGGCTTGTGATCACCGAAACTGCCTTGGACACGGTATTGCGAATAGATAAGAAAAACCCCGGGTTTCCAGGCTGCCAAGAATTTCTGGTTGCCAGCCTCTTGCTGTGTATACTCTACCTAAACCTATGTGAGAAGAAGCTCCTGCCATTCTCCCTGTCAAAAAAATGGAATTGCCTGGGCTGTAACCTCTAGAATCCGCTATGAATGAATTAACCCGGGTCAGCAAAAACAGTCTCTTGCTTTTCCTAATGCTGTTGTCGGTCACTAAAGGCTCTAGATGAACAACCCTCATCCAACCTGACATTTGTTATCTCCTCCCATTTGCAGTAGAGATCAATATGCTTATTTTAAACCCCCTCATTTGCAAAACAGTCCACCATATTGTTGGCTTCCCTACGAACATGCACCAATCCTAGGGTTCTTAGTATTCTTAAGTGTGCTTGGATTCTTTGGTAGATTTGCAGAAGCCGCCAATGTTTTGAAATTTTCTTAGGAGAAACTCCAACATTTATTCTTTTTACTGAGTTCATGATAAGTTGTGAATCAGCCTCAATGATGACATTTTGAATGTTGTACTTGAGCAGTATTTCCAAGCATGTTTCCATCACCATGAGCTCAGCCATATTGTTAGTATATTTGCTAAGATACTTGTGGAAGATGACCTGTATATTTTCTTCCTCATCCCTTAGAACCCCTCCATAACCTACTTCTCCCGGATTCCCTTTTGAAGCCCCGACTATGCTGAATTTTAAAAAACCTTGAGAAGGGGGTTGCCAAGAAGACTTTTCTATTGAGGTTTTCTTGATTATCTGCATATAACTCAGAGGGGGTTTAACCTTGAGCTCTAATTTCTTCAATATTCTTGCCTCTCTTTGTTCAATAGGTTTACCTGTAGCTTCTCCTCCCAGGATATGAACAGTTTCTTTGAGTTGTTTAAGGACCGGTTTGAGGATGTTACTCACTGGACTCACTTTCTCCTTGAAAATCCTATTGTTACGCTCCTTCCAGACATTCCAGATTAAGAATCCTGGGATCAGTTGCCAAGCAAAGTTTATGATCTCATTATCCAAGAATTTTTTCGTCCAGTTCTTCAATGTGTGGTAATGTCATTAGCATCTCTGTTTGTTTTCTCAAAGACTTCTCCAACCCAATTCCAAAGAGTTGTGGTGAAAGTGCATCTATTCAGGAGATGATTTGTAGTTTCTTCTTGTTGTTTACATAAGTGACATCCTGAGGAACCAACAAAACCTTTTTTTCTTAGGTTATCCCATGTCAGAATCTTTCCCTATTGAACCAACCATGTGAATAGTTTTACTTTCATCCAATGAGGATTTTCCCAAATTTCTTTCCATGCCTTATGAGTGTTGTGATGGTTTAGTCATGTCTCTATTCTTTTGGCATCCTTAAGGTTGAAGAGACCTGTCTTGTTTTTTCCCATGTAAGTTGATCACTGAAGTTTGAGTTTAAAATTTGTCTCTTGTCTAAAAGATCTTGCAGGGTTGTGGCTTGAGTTTGCATCATGCCCATTCCACTATAGTCTAGAATTTTCCAAGTTCTCCATTTCTTATCATTCCTTGCTTGGTCCCAATAATCCCTTACCCTCTTTAGTCCTTTACTGATGGTATCAACGTAAATGTCTACTAATTCTTCACTTCGGAGACTGTTCTCCTATTGCCAATTATCCTCCCAAAACCAAGCCAGGTTCCCATTTCTGATCTCACAGAAACTATGATTTCGGACTAGGGCTCTGTTCTCCCATGCCCTATTCCAAATTGTAGAACCTTTGACCTGTCCTGTCATTTTGATTAGATTTTTCTCTTGCCATTCGTTAGCATATTTGTGCTTCTAGAGTTTTTCCCAAGGGACTTTAATTTATTTCAACCATCTCCACCAGATTTTGGCTCCAAGAATTCTATTTAGAATTCCTGGGTCATGAAGGCCTAAGCCTCCATGGGACATAGGTTTGCATACTTTGTCCCATGCCACAAGGGCTCATTTCTTCTTTTCTTCACATTTCCCCCATAGGAAGTCTCTCTTAATGTTTCTTATATTGATCAGTACATTGACTAGTGCTGGAATGGAAGATGGCATATAGATAGGGATACTTTGTAGGACAGCCTTAGTGAGAACTAGTCTCCCTACTAGATTTAGTGCTCTGTTTTTCCATTTGTTGATCTTATATTTTAGCTTATTAAGAACGGGCTCCCAGATGTCCTGGTGAAGTGATTTGGAAGTGAGAGGGACTCCCAGGTATTTCACAGGTAGTGTCTCCCTTTGAAAGCCCAAAATTTTGAAATATTTCTTTGAATTGAAATATCTGTATTGAAAAAGAATATTTTTTATTTAAAGAGACTTACCTCAGTGTCTGCTACCCTAGAAAACTCACTTAGAATCTATTTGAATGCTTTGGCTTCCTTAACAGTGGGTGTTCCTTGAAGCATAGTGTCATCCACAAATTGTTGATGTGTCACCGTGTCCCCACCATTAGTGAGTCTTAGATCCTGAATTCTCCCTTCCTCCTTAGTAGCTCTGATGGCTCTTCCTAACCCTTCCATCATTAGAATGAAGAGGAAAGGAGAAAGAGGATCTCCTTGCCTTAGACCTCCAGAGCGCATGAAGGTTTTGGAAGGAGCTCCATTGAGCAGAATTGAACAGTTGGTTGTGGTAACTACCACCATAAACCATTTTATCCAATCATGATTAAAGCCATAGGCTTTTAAAATTACTCTAACATGTGACCAACTAAGTTTGTCATAGGCCTTTGCTATTTCCAGCTACATTATCATTCCAACCTCTTTGATGGTGATGAGTGAATGAACCATTTCATGTGCTTATATTATATTATCTAGAATTTGTTGTTGTTCCACATAGCTTGTTTGTTCCTCTCACACTAGGGTTCGGAGTAGAGGTTTGAGATGATTGGCAATGAGTTTTGATATAATTTTGTAGATCACATTACGTAATTCTATAGGTCGAAATCTGTCTGGAGAGGTGGCCTTCTCCCATTTAGGGATTAAGGCTATGAAAGATTCATTGAGCACCTTAAGACTTTCTTAAATCTCCGAGAGTCTTCCACTACCTCCAGGATGTGTTGTTTCACTATCTTCCAACAAGCTTTGAAAAGGTCCACATTGAAGCCATCTGGGCCTGGTGCTTTCCCATTTTGCGTCTCTTTCACTCCTTCCTTAATTTCTTCCATTTTTACAGGTCTATTGAGATTGAAATTATCTTCTCTTGTGATGAATTTAGGGATGTACTGAGTGAATTACTTTGTAGACTGTATCTATCTTCCGAGGTTTCCTCAACAATTTTCTGAAAATGATGGAGTAGGACTTTCTCCATTTCTTCATGAGTGTTTCTCTCTACACCATGTTGATCTGCAAGTTGGACAATTCTATTGTTGTTTCTGTGAGCTATGGTGGATTTGTTGAAGAATTTGGTGTTTCTCTCCCCTTCTTTGATCCATTGTACTCTAGATTTCAGTCTCCAGAGTATTTCCTCTTGAAGGAATCTATTGTCCCACTCCTGCTAGAGTAACTCTGCCATCTCTTTCCTTTCATCTGTGTATCTTTCTGTGATAAGAATCTGGTTTATTTCCTTTAGTTTCTTTTCCATCTCTCCTTTAGCTTTGATGATGTTACCAAATTCCGTTTTGTTCCACTCTTTGAGTCTGCCTTTAATATGTTTGAGTCTGAAATTTGTACCTTGAAGGTGAAGATCCTCCTTCCACCATTGTTCAATATTTGTGAGGAAATCAGAATGTGTGAGCCAAGCATTTTAAAACTTGAAGGGGGTTTTCCTTTGTTTGCCAAAAATGGAGGCTTCTAATTGGATAGGCCAGTGATCTGAACACCCAAAAGGTAAAATGAGTGCAGTAATGTTGCTTCCCCTGAGAAGAAGTTCCTCTTAAACCATAAACTTGTCCAATTTTGAGGCCACTTGGGAAGGGCCTCCTCTTTTGTTGTTCCAAGTGAATATTCCATTGCTTGTTTCCATATCAACCAATTTCATATTGGTGATGAATTTCTTGAAGGCAATTGAATCTCTCCCAAGAATTCTAGTTCCTTCTTTCTTCTCCATGAGTGACTTTGTTATGTTAAAATCACCTCCAAGAATCCATGGTAGAGTTGGGTATCTCTTCTTCATATCCTCAAGTGTTGTGAGGAATTGAAGTTTGTCCTCCATTGGTTGTGGACCATAGACATTGGTGATCATCTAACATTGGCTATCTCCCATCAGTTGGAAAATCAGAGAAAGGTGATGTCTGGATGCCTTCACATCAATCACACCAAATTTATGTGGATCCCAGAGAGTGAGAATACCACTAGCATATTTGTTTTCCTTAACTTCAGGGAATTCATATCTATTTACACATTTTCTATGTTTTTCACGGATCCTCTCTACTGAGCATTTTGTTTTTTGTATGAATAGTATGTCAGGTTTTTCCTCTCTAATCATTTTACCAAGATTCCTCTGTTTCCTTCTTCTCCCTAGTCCTCTAATGTTCCAAGTTGTGATTTTCATTGAGATGGGATTATAAAGGAGTAACTAGAAAGGTCTTTCATCCTTCCTAAATCAATCATGAGCTTGCCACACTCTAGTAGTAATTCCTTTTATCTCTTTCTATGCCTCCTTTTGCTTGGATTCTTTGTTAATTTTTCGATTATTAATCCTATTGAGGAGGTTCCTTTTTTTCCTAGTTGTCATGTCCTCGTTTGACTCCTATAGTTGTTTGATGTGTCTTGTTAAGGAATATATGTTGGACTTTATCCACTTCCTCCTAAGGGATGGATTTTATTCCCAGGTTCCTGCCCTGTTCTAGAAAATTTTCTAGCTCTAGGTTCTCTCTTTCTAGGATCTCTTGCAAGCCTTGATCCTTCGTACCACTTTCACTTTGAGTCATTTCCTGGTCTTTTTCTACGACCATGGTATTCAATGAGTCCATCATGTTTTCATTCTGTTCCTGAATGTACGCCACGCTGGTCTCTTTTTCTTTCCTCCTTGCTGTCTGATTCTTTGCACTCTCTTTATCCCCTTCCTCGACTTCTTTTCTTCTAAGATCTCAAAGCTATTTTAACTTTTTGTGTTATCATTCACACTATTGCTATTTTGTGTCTTCCTTCCTCCCCCTTTTCCTTTCCCTCCCACTTTGGTCAAACTTGTCTGGTCTTTTCCTTTGCTAGGATTTAGGTTTTCCTCCCTTCGATTGAGTGGACAGTCTCTTGATAGATGCCCATGCTCAAGACATTTGTGACATCTGAATGGGATATGTTCATAGTCCACTGCTTGAACCCATTCTTCATCATAGACTTCTAGAATGACCTCATCTGAAAGGGCTCCAGATAGGTCCATCTCCACACAAATGCAGGCATAGGATGTATATTTTCCCCTTGGAGTTGACTCTGAAATCTTTAAGAAATGATCTAATTTATTTCCTATAGCTTTTAAAGTCTTTGGTATCCAGTAATCTAAAGGTAAGGAGTAGAGTTGAATGCATACCGGTACCGAAGTGAAGGTTTCTCGTTCAGGCACAAAATTCGTCGTCCATGGCCTCATATAGAGCCCAACAGCTGCAAAGAAGTATGGCCGTCCTTAAAAAATTATGTCTGTGTCTTCCATATTCGTAAACATCACAATGAAAAAACCTTTGGATTCAAAATGAATATTTAGCTCCCTTTTTGGTTTCCAGTTGTATTTTATCGAAATGTACAACGCTTTCTCAGATGGCCAAATTCCCATAAATTTACATATGATGACATAATTTTATTAACCAATTTAAAAAATATATTAAATAAAATAACTATTAAATATCATAAACTAATTTAAAATACATATTAATATTTAAATACTTATTAATTATTAATCATAATCAATATTTAAAAAAATAAACAAATCATAAACACAATATTCTTGCATAATTATCAAACAATATATTACTTAAACAACATTTTTACTAAGGAATTTAAAAAATATAATAAGATGGAAATAATTATTAAATATCATGAACCAAAGATATATATTAATACTTAAACACTTATTAATTATCCATGTTTAAAGATGGACTTTTGACGCGACAGGGATCCTTTCCTCCCCGTTTCCTCCCTTTAAAAACGTATTCGAAATATCTTTCCAGAAGTTGTTGACAACTAATCTAAAATGCAGAAAGTGACGGGCATTACGACATTGCTTAAATAAGCAATGAAGCTTATGGGACCGTGTAAATCGTCGTTTCTCTTTTTCGAATTTTCAATACACACTTCCACTTACGTACACAAGGACCCTTGGCGATTCTGTCTTTTGTTATTTCTTTTTTAAGTAACATAAAGAGGTTACTTTTTCATCATTTTTGGGTGGATAGATTTGGTTGATTTTAGTTAAAGCAATGTTTTTGGAATTTTTCAATTGAGGGTGAAAATTAGTTTTTTATTTTAATTTAAATATTTTATAAAAAAATTTGAAATGTTAAATTTAATTTATATTTAAAAATATATTTTACTACATAAATGTTAACTTTATAAATCAATATACATATGGCATCTATGATTCCATTGTACATCCATGATTAATTAATCAAGCATCAACCATCTATATTCTAACACTTATAAACATACATCAAACATATTATGAAACATAAAATATTTAAGCATGTTATAAAACATAAAACATAAAGCATATTCTTTAACAAATGAACAACTGTCAACATTAGTCATGTTTAAAATTCAAATAATAATGTTTATAAAATAGGTCATTTGGCCACCACCAAGACAAAAAAAGTTGAAATTCACAAGTAGCCTACAAGTCTAATGATTAATCTATGACAAAAGTAGTAAATTGTGAATATATCTATTAACCTCTCCTCCTTCCACCATGAAGAGTAAATGGTGGTGGGCCTCCATCTGGTGGCAATGAAGAAGATGATGTATATGGAAGTTGTGGCAATGAAACTGATGAAGACTAGGCCCTATTGTTGATGTTGAACCATGGAACTTGGGAACCAAGGGCCCAGATGTGAGATTTATATCTTGTATGCTAACAATATTTTTGGGTGATAATCATATCAAAGATAACATGTAGATGCAACCATCTATATTATATTAATTAATAAGGAACATATAATAAATCATAAACCAAAAATTAATTAAAATATTAAAAAATAAAGTGGCTAACCTATTATAGGTAACCATCTACATTATATTAATTAATAAGGAACATATAATAAATCATAAACCAAAAATTAATTAAAATATTAAAAAATAAAGTGGCTAACCTATTATAGGTCAAATGACAGATGGCCAAAATTAAATAATAAGGAATCAAAATAGGAAAAAAAACCTAATAATGGAGTGTAAATTAAGATAAGAATAATAAATAAATTAAAAATAACATCTAATAAACAATAAATTAAATCAAATATTCAAAAGAAAGTCAAGACTAATACTTAGAAGAGACCAAATGAAACAAAATAATAATAATAAAAATGAAAAAACCCTTAAAACATATTAATAATTTAAAAAATAAAATAAAAAATAATTGAAAAATAAATACATAATTAAAGCCACTCACCAATTTCTTTTTAATATAAAATAAAGTAAGAAAAAATACAATTTCAAAATAAAAAATAAAATAAAAATATAAAAATTGATTAACATAAATATGCTAACACCATAAAAATAAATATAAAAATTATGAACAATCCTTTTTTTTATTCATATATATATAAAATAAAGACAATTAGAAAGGAAAAATGTACTCAATAGAAGGTTATAAAGGAAGGAAGGTTATAAAATGTACAGAATAATTTTTTAATTTTCTTTTAAAAAGATAATTTGAGAAGGCGGCCAGCGGGCTCGAAAAGTTGGCCTTCATCTGGGCCACCGCCGTCTTCCTCGGAGGCTTCGCATCTTCAACCGAAGCGAAGAGGTGGAGTGGCAAGAAGATACAATGCTAATATCCATGGAAATTCTTAACAACGAAGCTAAACGGCTATGTAGTGGATTCTGCAAATGCTTCATATGCTTGGCCTCAGAAAACAGTACAGAAGCTACTGGGTTAGTGTGGTTGGCTTATTAATGATATTATTTTTTGTTACTGCATATTAAAAATATTAAAATGAATTAATATTAAAAAGATCAATATGAATTAATTTGTTGTTAATAAAAATGTATTAAATTATTGTTAATAAATTTTTAAAATAAAAATATTAAGAAGATAAAAGTGAATTAATTTGTTGTTAATTATTTCTTAAAATAAAAATATAATTATGTTGATAAATAAGTTTATTTTAGATTTTTTTTAATAATTTTAATTTAATTATTAATAATTATAATTGAATAATAAGTAAATGTATGTGTTATAATGTTTAATATGGATTAATGTATATGAGTATTTATAGGTGATTTATATTAATTTTTATGGTAAAGTGAGAGTAAATTTCCATAGCTAGGGACAAATTAATTCTTTTGATGGTTAATAATAATACTGATTTGAAATAAAGCTATAATTTAGTTGAATTTTATAAATAATGCAAACTTTGAAACGGGAGCTATAAACTCAAAACAAGAATTCTGCTGAAGAATCCCCACAAATACATGAAAATGAGTGCTAAAAACTAAAAGTGTGTATCCTAGAATGATGATTTTTTTCTTCAAGGGTCAATTCTGAACATGTTTTAGAAATGAAAAGTGCTAATAATGGAATGATGGATTTTTTTTTATGGTCAATTTCCAACATTTAAAAAAAATGCAAGTAAATCTGAATTTTTATGTGCAAAAATTGTGCAAAAAACACCCTCAAAATGAAAAGTGCTATGCTGGAATAACAATTTTTTTTTTGATAAAGTTTCAACATTTTGAAATAATGATGTAAAATATTTTGTTATGACTCCGAAAAACATTACAATTTGAAAAAAATAATGAAAACATAAAATTAAAAATAAAAACAATGAAAAAACACAAAAAAAAAAAATTAGAAAAAAATATCAAAACATAAATAACAATATATATTAAAAACAAAACATAATATTTTAAAAAAATGTAACAACCCTAAGTAACTTAGCATAAATTAAATCGTTGAGAAATAGTTACGAATCAGTGATTAACTGATTCTTGATATGCAAGAAACTTGATGAGGGGAGAATGATAGATCATAGTTTTGAAAAGGTTTATGGAGGAAGGCATAGGAGGTTTTTTGAAAGAAGTCTCATGCGGGGAACATCTCTTGGTGTCAAGGAACGTTTCTCCCTTGAAGGCCGTAGCTTGTAGGGCATTATTAAGTGTTTGTTATTCCACAAATTTAACCTCATGTATATTGTTAGTTAGTTGTTGCTATTTGGCCCCTAAAGCCATCCGTCCTAGAACAATTAACATGTAAATTGATCACTCGAGGCCGAATCTTCCAGACTTGTAGAAATGAATATAGTCGAAGTGGTAGTGTTGCACTTCGAAGAGAGATAAGTAACCTGGTTAACCTCTTGGGAAGCAACGTTTTATGATAAGCTTTTGGAGGGAGAGAGTGGTATTGGGTTCATCGAATGATTTGATGCCTCGAGTTGTAATGTTAGATTTGCAGGCCAAATACGTGGGTTTTCTGCAAATGAATACATTGATACAAAGAACAATCGTCGACTTGATGATTGTTGGACATACGTTTGGTCAGTGAGAGGATGGCTCTTGAATAATGCTAATCTAGGCCCGTAACAGTTGGAGAAGGAACCATCGAGAGGAGAGTTGTTATTCCCCAAATGGGTGATGGAGGCAAGGAGGCTGTCATGAAAAGATAAGTAACTTGCTCGCTTTCTTGAAGATAAATATATGAATGTTTTATATGCTTTTTGGTAGAGAAAGTATTTTAATGCATGCAGTAAAAGAATGACTAATTTATATGTTTTCTTGGTAAGAAAATATGTTAATGCATGCAATACAAGAATGATTAAATTATATGTTTTCTTGGTAAGAAAATATGTTAATGCATGCAGTGAAAGAATGACTATTTTATATGTTTTCTTGGTAAAGAAAAATATGTTAGTGCATGCAGTAAAAGATTGAATATTTAATATGTTTTCTTGGTAAAGAAAATATGTTAAAGATTGATTATTGTGTATGTTTTCTTGGTAAAGAAAATAGGCAGTTTCTCTTACAAAGACTACATGTGAGTCTTGTGTGAGAAATGCTTGTCTCTTGTCATTTTCTTAGAATAAAATCTTCGCTAAATATAGCCAAAATATCTTCTTAAGAAAAGAAGATGAGGCATATAAACGTCTTGAGGACATAGCGTGAAAAGTGGCCAAGTTTTCTTGAATTAAAATATGTATTTTATAAAAGTTTCTTAGAAAGGGATATATGCTAATTGCATTGTGATTCTAGCTAGTTTGTAAGTTCTAGTAATTAACTATGCATTACATGCATGATAAATTGCTAATGATGTGCTTCTAGACACATAGATATTCTCTTCTAACTTTCTTGAAGAAAGAGTATGTGTTATATACACATAAATATAGTTTCGTTTTAGAAAAGTGTGTATACTTCGTGTATGAAAATGATGGCTTTTATGTGAATCTCTTGAAAAAGAAAATAGAGTTTCTTACTCTTAAAAGACATATGAATAGTGTTCATATCATATCAAGAACCCTACTTGTTTCATGAAAAGATTATGTGCATTGAAGTAAAAGTAATTGTGTTAAGAAAAGCACATGTTGCATGCACATAAGGGTAGCTGTTGTGACATTGGAAATATGATTTTGGGTGTACGTAAAGAAAGTATTAAGTTAAATTTCTTGGAAATATTAACCTCTTGAAAAGAATGTCTTGCTAGATGAGTTGGGTCGATTTCTAGTCTAGTGCATAAAAAGGGTAAATTAACCTTGTTATTGTTTCTTGGTTTTTATGCATAAAGATGGGTATTCCCAATATTTTCTTGAAAGAGAAAGCATGAGGATCTTACTTATAGGAAGATAAAGAAATGGGGTTATAATGACTTCCTTGAAGAAAGAAGTATGTGAGTTGTTACATGAAATGATGGTAGTATTCTTGTAAAGGGAACATGTGTTGCATATATTAAAGAACGGAAAATATGATAAGCTGATGTATGCACAAAGGATAGTCATTGTGATATAAGAGTTATGTTCTTTATATGATAGAGAAACTATTTTTAGTTCTTGAAAAATAACTATGTGAAAAGAACATATGTGCTTAGGCATAGAAATAACAATTTATTACATGTACGAAGATATAATGATTGTGTTATACATGTTAGTAGAACTAGTGGGTTAGATCTCTTAAAGAGAATTATGCATTAGTGTAAATAAACATGGTGAAGATCAAACAATACTTACTTGAGTATATGTACTAGTTAATAGTATGTCATGCTTGCTCATGCATATGAGTAGATGTTAAAAGATGTCTTTTAGAGGTTGATTATTGATTCATTAATATGGTATCTAATCTTGTTGGCAAAGCTTGTTGACGACAACATTGACAGGGAGCAATGGCGGATGGTGCTAAAGGAAAGTGATGTTTAGCCTTGTGGCAGGAAAAGGATTAATGGTCCATGCAGATGAGTTTGAGTTGCAGGATCGTACATTGCTAGAAAAATCATGCCACAAGGAATGTTGCATTGTGGTGGTATGTAAGTAAAAGATTACATGGAAACTGTGTTAGCTTTTAGCCAGTTATGTGACAACTTAATGATAATTCATTGTAATAATTTATAACAATGGTTAAGGGATGGAATCCATTATAAGCCATTGAGTGAGGGGTGAAATCCCTCACGAGAATTTAATAATAAGATTAAATGTTTGCTGGTTTTCACCTTAGGAGGTTTCTAGGGTATATTGGTGTTCAATGGTGTGGTTGTTTTGTGTTAGTTTGATGATGATGAATCCTTGATGTTGATGGTTCCTTATTTGATGGCCTAACCATAATGTCCAAGTATGAGATTAATTAATATGGTGAAGGAATTCATGAAATGGATGCAAGGATTCATGAGACAGTTTATGTTATTACACTACTACAGTGGTGGTTAATGGTTATACAACTTACTGTCTTTTATTACAATTTACTTGATGTACTATTGAACATTATATCTAATGGTTAATGATGAATGGTGGAGTTGTGAATTGGATAATTACTTGTGGGTAATTTTTATAAAAAAGTTCCAACTCCCTACTTTTACTTGTGAGGTTATCAGAGTATGTGACAAAAAAGAATCAATCATAAAAATGTAAAAAAAAAAACAACAAAATTAACCTATAAAATATAAGAATTAAAAAATTAAAAAAATTAAAAGAAACAAATAATAAGAAAAACATATTTTCAAAAAATAACTTTCCTTTTAACCGTGGTAAAGTATAAAAAATTTGGAAAAAAAATTAAATTTAAAAATACTATAAAATTAAGTAAAAATAGGAAATTTTAAAAAAGAATTGAGAAAAACTAAAAAAATAAAATGTAATTAAAAATAAGCAAGATTAAAAAAAAATAGAGAAATAACAAAAAAAAAAAAAACTACAAAAATTAAGATTAATGACATTTTCCAAAAACCCTAAAAACAAAATATGTTGAAATTAAAAATAAATAAAAATGGGAAAAACAATTAAAATTAAAAAAAATATATATATTTTCAAATTAAAAACTAAAATTGAAAAGCTTTTAAAATTAAAAAAAGCTAAATAAATTTTTGATATTTTTTTAATATATATTTTAATATATAATATATATATAATATATATATATATATAAATTTTATATATATATATATATATAAAGTTTATATATTATATATATATATATATATATATATATATATATATATAAACTTTATCTTTATATATATATATATATATAATGTATTTACAAAAAATATTTTTTATTTAAAAGAACAATTTTACTGGTCACCATCCCCACGAGTGGTTGAGGGGTGGCTATTTGATTCCGAGAATTGAATAGCCACTTCCCAGCCACCCCCACGGGCAATTGGGGGGTGGCTATTGGAATCAGATAGCCACCACTCAACCACCCCTATGGGGTGACTCGGTGGTGGTTATCTAATTCTCAAAATCGAATAGCCACCGCTCAGCCGCCCCCACGCGCAGCCAACCCATGGCTATCCAATTGTGAGAATCAAATAGCCATTGCCTAGCCACCCACACGGGGTGACCGGGTGGTGCTTATTTAATTTTTAGAATCGGATAGCCACCGCTCGGCTGCCCCCACGGGCAGCTGAGCTGTGGTTATTCGATTCTGAGAATTAGATAACCACCATCTGACCACCCCCACATGCGGCTGAGTGGTGGCTATTCGATTCCGAGAATTGGATAGCCACCGCCCAACAACCTGTGGGGATGGCCAGGAAGTGACTATTCGATTCTCGGAATCAAATAGCCATCGCTCGACCACTCGTGGGGGCGGTGGGTGATAAAATTGTTTCTTTAAATAAAAAAATAAATTTTGTTTTTTTTTTTTAAATACAATAAACATATTTAAGCAAATTTATTTTTTATTTAAAAAAATAATATTATCAGCCACTGCTCCCACGAGTGGTCGGGTAGTGGCTATTTGATTCAGTTTAGCGGTGGCTATTCGATTCTCGGAATTAGGTAGCCAGCACTTAGCCACATGTGGGGGTGGTCGGGTGGTGGTTATCTAATTCTCAAAATTGGATAGCCACCGCTCGGCCACCCGCACAGGCGGCTGAGTGGTGGCTATCTGATTTCGAGAATTAGATAGGCACCACCCAACTACCCGTGGGGGTGGGAGGGAAGTGACTATCCGATTCTCGAAATCAAATAGCCACTGCCTGGCTGCTCATGGGGGTGGTAGCTGATAAAATTGTTTTTTTAAATAAAAAAGAAATTGTATTTAATATGTTAATACATAGAGATATTAAAAAACCAAAAAAAATTATTTTATTAAAAAAACAATTTAATTGAACCATTGCCCCCACGAGAGGCTGGGCGATGGCTATTTGATTCTGAGAATCGAATAGCCACTTCCCAGCCATCCCATAGGTGGTTGGGTGGTGGCTATCCGATTCTCGAAATCGGATAGTCACCATTTAACCATCTATCATGGTGGTCGGGTAGTGGTTATCTGATTTTGAGAATCAGATAGCCACCGCTCGATCACTCGTGGGGCAATGACCGGTCAAATTGTTTTTTTTAAATATAAATAATAAATTTTTATTATATATATATATATATATATATATATATTATTTAAAAAACAATTTTATCGGCCACCACCCCCACGAGTAGCTAGGCGGTCGCTATTTGATTCTGAGAATCAAATAGCCACCTCTACGGGTCATTGGGCAGTGGCCACCACTTAACCGCCTATGGGGGTGGCCGAGCAGTGGTTATCCGATTCTGAGAATTACATAACCACCACCTGGCCACCCCCACAAGCCACTGAGTGGTGGCTATCCGATTCCGAGAATCGGATAGCCACTATCCAACCACCCGTGGGGAGTAACTAAATGGCTGTCCTGTTAACTACTTCTGTCTAGCTATCATTTTGTGGATGAAAAGCTATGCTTTTCTTTAGTTGGGTATCCATCAGTTCCCACAGACTTGACCAAAACTTCCTCACAAATCTGGTGTCTCAATTAGATCCAATAGAAGTGGGTAATCCAAAATGAACCCATAAATGTTCAAAACATACTTTTGTAGTTTGTTCAGTTGTAATCTGTTTATTACAAGGTATCAAAATACACATTTTGCTAAACCTATCTACAACCACATATAGATAATCATGACCTTTCCTAGATTTAGGCAGTCCTTCAACAAAATCCATGGAAACACATTCCCAAGGGTGAGAAGGAACTGGTAAAGAAGTGTACATGCCTAGTTTTCTATTTCTCGGCTTGCTTTTAGCACACATAATACACCCTCTTACATATCTAGAAACTGTCTCATTCCTTTTCGGTCAATAACAAAATCTTTGCCGCTGTGCAACTGTTTTACTTACCCCAAAGTGACCTGATATCAGAGAAGTGTGTGCCTCTCTAATTATCTTTACTCTCTCTATTCGTGGAATGTAGAGTTTCCCACAATGATATAAGAGTGGGTCCTTCATATGATAGTCCAATTCTTCTACCTTTTTTCCTTGACTCAAAGTTGCATATATATCCTTAAAGTCCACATCCTGAGCATATTGTTCTATGTAGCTTTCATGTAGCACAGAATTATGCTCAAGTATGGTAGATGCATTTATAATGGGTCTAGATAACATGTCTGCAACTTTGTTGTGTATGCCCTTTTTATATTTGATGACTAGATGAAACTGTTGTAGAAAACCCATCCATCTATAATGCTTTGATTGTTGCAACTTGGTTTGGGAGTGTAGATATTGAAGTGGTTGATGATCAATATGTATTACTGTCTCTTTTCCTATTAAGTAACGTTTCCATTTTTTCACACTCTGAGCTAATGCATACAATTCTTTATCATATGTAGGATAGTTAACTACTGCAGGATTAAAAGTCTCAGAATGATAACATACGGGTTTACCGTGTTGTCTCAACACTGCTCCCATGGCATAGTCACTAGCATCTATTTGGATTTCAAAGGGTCTTTGTAAATCTGGCAGTGCCAGTACAGGTGTTGTACTAATCTTTTCTTTCAAGATGTCAAAGGATTTCTGATGTTTGCCTCCCCACTGAAACACCTTGTTGAATCCTATCAAAGCATGTAAAGGAGCTGCAATTGAGGAAAAATTAGAAATGAACTTCCTCCAATATTGTGCTCCTCCTAAGAAGCTTGTCACTGTTGTAGCATACTTAGGTTTAGGCTAGTTTACAATGATTGCCACTTTAGAGAGATCTATTTTTAATTCACCACCCCCACTATATGACCCAAATAATTTAGAGATGTTGCCAAATTCACATTTTAAGAGTTTAACATAAGTTTTTTCTCTTTTCAAAACATCTAATGTCTGCTTAACATGCTTTAAATGTTCTTCCCACATTTTACTAAAAATTAGAATGTCATCCAGATACATAATAACAAAATCATCAAGAAAAGGCCTGAGGACGTCATTCATTAATCTCATGAAAGTAGCAGGAGCATTGGTCAAGCCAAAAGGCATAACCAACCACTCATACAATCCCTGCTTTGTTTTGAAAGCAGTCTTCCATGAATCTTGCTTTGTAAATCTAACCTAATGGTATCCACTGTGCAAATCCAGCTTGGTGAAATAAACAACTTCCTTTAATTGATCTGAAAGATCATTTATGTGAGGAAGGGGATAACGATTTTTTATTGTTATCTTATTCAGTGCTCGGTAATCAATGCACATTCTCCATGACCCATCTTTCTTTCTCACCAAAACGATTGGTGACCCACATGGTGATGTTTTAGGCCTTATGAATCCCTTCTCGAGCAACTCCTGGACCTACTTCTTGATTTCAACATTCTCTATAGTAGACAACCTGTACATCCCAATGTTAGGCAATGGAACATCTTGCTGCAAAATAATATCATGTACTATTTCCTTTTTGGGTGGCAGATCTTTAGGATCCTGAAACAGGACATCATACTCTAAAACAATGTTTTCTATATCAGCTTGTTGCTGAGCATTACAACCCTCAAATACATTGGTTTTATTAGGTTTCTTTTCCTTTAAAACCATTAGTAAGAATTGTTTGCATGAATTTATCATTCTTTTCATCTGCCCAAAATTTATGAGAGTATAATTATTACTGATCTTGTGAGCTCTTATGAAATATTTGATTCCATTTTTAACAAGTAGATACTTGTTCTCAGCTCTATAGAAAATAGCCTTTCCGTCATACAAGTAAGGACTTCCTAAAATAATTCCACATATATCCAAAGGAATTATGTCTAACTCAACCTCATCTACAAATGCTGATCCAAAATAAAACTTGAGTTTGCACTGTCTAGTCACTTGTAGTTGTGCTTTATCATTCAACCATCCTAATGGGTATGGTTTCTTGTGAGGTGTAGTTTCTAATCCCAGTTTCTTTACAATTGCTTCGGAAATAAAACTTACTTGTGAGCCACTATAAAACAAAGTATCAATCTTTTGATGTTTGGAAATAGCTCAAATATGGAAAAGCTCATGTCTTTTTCTGTCATGTTCTTCATCAATAATAATTTGAGCAGAATTACTAGTAGATGCTTTAGAATTCTTACCTTTTATACCTGTGGCTGCAATAATTGTTTCATCTCTTGAGTTCGACACCAAATCTTTCTGAATAGCTGTAGCAGTCTTCTTCTTCTTGCCCTTGGATTTCTTAGGTCTCATCTCTTGATGCAGAATCGAACAGTGCTCATTGTCATGCCCCTCCTTTTTACAGTGAGTGCATGAAGATTTTCCTTTCTATGTAATGTTAGCTTTCCTTGCTTTCCACTTCTACTTTATTTTCTCCTTTCTCTTGCTTACAGTGGGTTAATATGGTCCCCCAACTTCTCGATTTCCATTCTTTCCTTTAGCTTCTAGATGAGTAGCTTGTACATATACTTCATCTATATTAGTGGGATTAAACATGAGGATGGTATGCCTCATGTAGCTGTGTATACCACCAATGTGCTTCAAAAGAGTCTCTGGTGAGTCTAATGAGATACCCAACATCAATGCTATTTTTCTAAACTCTTGAGTATACCCTTACACACTTTTCCCTTTCAACTGCCGAAGAGTTTGCCAACTCATCATGGCTTGTTGCATGTAGGCCAATGCATAGAACTTCTTCCTGGTTGCGAAAAAAATTCACTCTAGACAGAGATGGTCTTATCATATTTCTTCGTATCAGCTTGGGTTCTACCTTCCCACCAAACCAAGGCAGTGCCTCCTAAGCGTAGGCTTGCCAGCTGAATTTTGCTCTTGTTTGAGTTGATGTTCTGCACCCTACAATACACATCAATTTGTCTAATCCAATTATCCAACTTTTCGGCATTTAGCTCTCCATTATATATAGGCAAATCAAATTTAACATCTAGCTTAATCAAATATGCTTTCTTATTATGCACGGGGCTATTAGGAGGTGTGAGAAAACTTTCCTCTTTCCCTTTTCCTTTTGAGTGGTCATGGGAATGAGAGTCATCTTCTTCTTTATCTTGTTTAGAACCTAATAAATCTTCATCCTTGTGCTTTGTAAAGTCCCTATACATTTCTTCTACCATAGAATTTATATCTAGGAAACTCTCTATGAATTGAGGGTTTGGCCCCATAGAACCTTCCTCTGACATTGTCTTCCGAGAATAGGCTCTCCCAATTTCAAGATTAGTTTCGACCAACTGTCCTTCTCCTAATTTGAGCTTTTATCTTGTGAGAATTCATAGCTAAACCAACACAAGCTTCTCTAACCTTATAGCCTAAAGCTATGATACCACTTGATCTGATATTCACCCTATGAGTGACATCAACTAAAGATTTATTGTTTAAAGATATTACAGACTCATTTGCTGGTGTGTGTTCTATGTTATTGAAGAAATTGATCGATCAAATTGCCAATACACAGACAATAAAATAGAAAGACAACAGAGAAATATAGTAAGCAAACACAAAGACACAAGAATTTTAATAAGGAGTTCACCCTATTCTCCAGGGCTACATCTATGGTCCATATTTTAGTGGTGGCCTTGTTTTATTGTGCCTTTAATAAGAGAATTACAATGCAGGGACTCAATGTGAGTTCTCCTGAAGCAGGTTTTGCTTGGCAGGGTGGTTCTTCGATTCCCTAAAACCATTGGAGTACACAGACTCTTCTTCTTCCTACCAGCTCTGTGACCTTCTTGTCTACAGTGGCAAGAGCCCAATGTGGTGCTCAGCCTAGACAGATTCCTTTATGGGATGGCTTGAATCTCTCAAGATTTCTGGTGCTCGATGTTGCCACTGGCCAGCTCAGCCCTCTGTCTCTTTTTTCTTTTGCTTTACTACCTTCTTTCTCTGTGTATTTCATCCTCCTCTCGAGAGTCTGGTATTTCCCCATTTCTCGGATTGTTCTCCGACTAACTGGACATTCTTTTTCATTGTCCATGGCTTTTAGCCATTCGAAAGCATGCCTGTTTGGCTCCTCCTCTGCCTCTGTCAATTCACCTTCTGTAGTTCCACTTGGAGTTCCCTGTTCGACGTCAGCATGAACACTCAGGGAGTGGCCACCTATCCTTCTCTAAATGACACTAGCCTCCTTCGTCGGTTCGTTTCTTAAGTTACCTCATGGATGTGTTCCTCCTCCACTATGACAATCAAGCAGATTCCAAATCCTTATAAAATGCAGCGTATTCCGTTGCCGATTCCACTTCGTCCATCGGGAGCGATCTCGACCGTCCAATTTAGGGCCTCTAGATCTAATGCCATATGCACGTCCGACGTGGTTGACTTGATCGACTGATAACATGCGATCAATGATAGTTTTCTCTCACCTCCGCTTGCCATGTGTCGATTGTTGAGTGGGATTGCTCCGCTTCCATCCAAAACTGTTTACCATTTGAGGGTGCCCCAATCAATACCACCGATTTCTAGAGCATGGGTCGTGCCTTTGTACATCTAGCACTTTTTTCCTTTTCCACCCATGGTTCTCTAGTTCAGCATGCATCCGTGTGCTCGAGCTTCCTCTACTTTAGCCCTATTTTCCTAGTGATGCACGATTAGCGCTAAGTGATAATCGCGCATGAAAATCCACCTCCTTCTCGTAATAAAGGGCTCCTAGGGGCTAATTTGACCTCCTGTGCAGTCTCCATTATCCTCAGCTAGTTCACTTTGACTGAGATCCTCGTCATTCCAAGTTGGCTACCATTGCCACTGGTTCAGGGGTGTTTTTGATCACGGTTCTGAATTCTTTAGAGATTTGTCACGACCTGATATAGTCATGGTTCTTTGACAATATTTTATGGATCCAATTTAGATCAGTAGGTGAGGGGTTCGATTCTGAGAATCACCCCTCTAGCCTACTACGGGGTCATTATGCCAAGGGAATTGGCCCCTGGCAAGCTAAGAGGCCAATTTTCATAATTGCCCCTTTGGCCTACTACGGGGTTGTTATGCCAAGGGAATTGGCCCTTGGTAGGCTAAGAGGCCAATTTTAATAATTGACTCCCCTTTCTGCTAGGGGGCTGATTCCAAGAATTGACCCTTGGAAAGCTAGGGGGTCTATTTGTAGAATTATCCCTTATCTGCTAGGGGGTCGATTCCCATTGCCTGTGGTTGGCAAGGGGCCGATTTCGAGAATCGACCCCTAGCAAGCTAGGGGGTTGATTCTGAGAGTCATCCCCTATCTCCTAGGGGTATGATTCTAAGAATCAACCCCTGGCTTGTAGGGGGCCGCAGGGAGGGGGCCAATTCCTAGTTTTCTAGGGGCCAATTCTTGGGACCTGCCGAGGGCCGATTCTTAAAATTGACCCCATGGCCTATGACCACTAAGAGGAAAATGGGTTGATTCTCATAATCGATCCTTGATATGCCAGGGGGTCAATTCAGTGAATGAACCCTTGATATGGGGTCAATTCTTAGAATCGATTCCATGACCTACCAGGGTTTGATTCTTGGAATTGGCCCCTTACAAGCCTAGGGCCGATTCTCAGAATCAGCCCCATGACCTACCAAGGGGTTAATGATAAAGAATTGGACCCTAGAAGGCCAGGGAGTCGATTATGAGAATCGACCCCATAGAAAGGTCCAATTCTTGGAATCAACCCCCTGGCCTATTGGGGGTTGATGGTAAGAATCATCCATTTCGCTTGTCAGGAGCCACAGGCCATAGGGCCAATTATAGGAATTGTCCCTTGGCAAGCAGAATGGACCCCCTAGTAGGAATCGACCCTTGGCCGGCCAGAGGGCCTATTATGAGAATTGACCACCTACTTTGTAGGAGGGGCTCAATTTTGAGAATCAACTCCCTACCTCCTAAGGGGTTGATTCTGCAAATCAGCCCCTCTAAAGACTAGGGGCCGCGTGGCCTGTAAGTAGCCGATTCTTGGAATCGGCTCCTTGGCACAGTGGCCCCATCAAAGGTAGGGTTCTGATTTTCAGAATCAACCCCCTATATGTCAAGGGCCCAATTTTTGAGATTAGACCCTCACAAGCGAGGGGCCAATCCCTAGAATTGGTCCCCTGGAAGGTAGCGGGATGATTCTTAGAGTCAGTCCTGGGCCTGCTGCAGGCTAATTTCGGGGATTGATTCTAGGAATTGGTTCCCTGGTAGGCAAGGGTATGTTGTGAGAATCGACCCCTTCCTATTGCAGAATCAACTCTTGCCTACGAGGGGGATGTTTCCTAGAATCGACCTCTAGCAAGGTAGGGTGATGATTCTCAGAATTAGTCCCTGGTAGGAAGGGACTAATTGGCATACAAATAGTGGGCATGCATGCTAGCTTACATGAGAATACAAGAGCAAATAGTTAAATTTTTGAGTGAAGATAGTTTGGATGATGTTGTGTGGAACTCCCCAGATTCAAGTTCTACATCAAAATTACAATATTTTTATCTTGCATTTAAAAATATATGTTGATTTATATATTCATTTTTATTCATGTGTATACCATTTTTATTTTATAAATTATACATATATTTTCTTATTTCATTAAAGATGAAGAGGGATGCAAATGGAGTATTAGATAGTTTATGAGGATTTATTGAAAACATGAAGATGGAAAGACAGGGAAAGTAACATATTAGTAATGTTGAACTTGATCGTAGTCTTAATCATTTTATTTGGAATGGGCTTGAGACTATCCAATATTAACTAATACAAGGTGATTGTGAAGACATTGCAAAACTCATACCTAAAAGGGATTATTCCCCGATTATTGTAGATATTCCTCATGGTTTCAATATCCCAAACATTGAGTATGATAGAGACCCTTACACTTATCAACCTCTTAGTAAAGTGGTTGTGGGATTTTGTAGAAGTCACAACATGACCATTAAGGAGATTTGTAACATTTCATTTAGGCACACAATTTTCAATGTTATTGAGAAGCTTCACGGGAAAAGCAAACTCAATGATACAACTTACATGGTAAGACGTTGAAATTGTATGTTTGATTAATATTAAAACAATCATTTATGTACAAGTTAATTGAAATTGTACTATTTCAAGTTACAGGCAAAAGTAAAATCTTATTAAGCACGAAGATCAACCAATTATATGTGATTCTGAGTTCATCCATGTTGAAAGTTGGACAAAATATAATAGCTATAAGCTTATGCTTCTTAACGAGGTAGATGGAAAGAGTTATATCCAATTGTTGGTTTACGATGTTGTTGTAAATAAACTAACGTAGGAAGATAAAGAATCATAAGAGAGATAGTTAACATTTATAAAAAACCACAGTCATTGATTAACTATATTATAGATTTATGTTCAAACGAACGAGATTGGGTTGTGGTTTTATTCTCAGGCTCCTGTGAGTTTTATTATATAAAATTGAATTTCGATATCTTCTTTTTTAATTTCTATGTGATTATACTATTTGACTTCATTATTTATTTTGTACATGATTATTAGGTACAACACTAGCATGTTGCCTACAAAAAGGAAGAAATTGCATTGCATTGAACAAGACCCAGTGCAATGCAAATTTATTCAGCAAATAATTAATTCCCTTCAATTTCTTCCAGATGAAATGCAAGAAGCTAATTTGAGGAAAGGGGATTTAAATGAATCACGTGTGGAAGAAAAGGCAAAGTAACCTCAACCACCATTAGATGGAACGATTGGAAAGACATACATTGGGAGATTCAGAAACATCAAAGATCCATCAGAAGAGGATAATGAGCAAGTTGAAACAGAGGAAAATGATAAAACTCTAGAATATGAAGAGTATGGATTATGTGATACAATTTATTAAATTTAATTTATTCTTAGAAATGAAGTTCATTTTTCTGTAACTATTAATTAGTTATACTTGTAATGTTTTGACTTGGACATTTTATGAGAAGAATAAGTATTCACGTATTGTTCTTATATGTTTAATATTTGTATTATGTAATTTTCACCTTAATTTTTATGTGAATCATTATTTTTTGAAAAAATCTATGATTATTATTAATTTTTGACATGAAATTCATAAAAAAAATTATTATTAACCATTTTTTGTTAATTTTTTCCTATAAAAATTGTTTATTTGACATGTCATTTTTAGTAAAAAAATTTCTCAAAATGTGTAATTTTTTTGTTATATTTATATTCAAAATGTGTATTTCTATGTGAACTATAAAAAATTATTGTTTTTTTATAGACAATTATTTGATGTGCATTGAAATATTAATTAATGATATATAAATATATAGAAGATCAAAACTTTAAAATATTGACACTTTTTTACAACTATGCAAAAAGTAAAGATTTCACTACAAAAAAAAAATAAAAGAAAAACAAAAAAATATGAAGAAGATGACTAATTCAAAAATTGTTAAATTTAGAAAATAATTATTCACATTTATTACATTAGAAAATTTAAATTAAAACAATAATTCTTCGAAATAATCCTTTTAAAATTAGCGTGAAAATAACTAACATTTTAAAAATAATGTACATAAGAAAATGTGTCAAAAACTATGCTATATATATATGTGTGTGTGTGTGTGTGTGTGTGTGTGTGTGTGTGTGTGTGTGTGTGTATGTGTATGTGTGTGTGTGTGTATGTATGTATGTATATTCTGAATCAACACTTTTCAAAATCAGTTTATTTTTTAGCTACCTCAAAAAAATAGGTAGTCATATCAGTTTTTGTTTCAAAGTTTACATTGTTTTAATCATAAGACAAAATAATTATTAATGTTATGTTATTTTTCACATTTAATTCATGTTAGGTTGTAAAATATATCCTTTTATCTTAGTGCAATGAATTTTATTTTTCAAAATTTGAAATTAAAACATAATTTAGTTTTTGCTTTTTGTATAGTAATATATGCCTCTATTAAACAAAAAAAAAAATTAATATTATTAGCGTTGTGTTATTTCTGACATTTAGTTCATGCTAGCTTGTAAATTGTATCTTTTTATCTTAGTACAATCATTTTTTTTTTATGTTTTTCTTGTTTTCCTGAAATTTTAAAGCGAGAATATGTTAATTTGATCATCTTCATTAAAATTACAAATTTATAGATATTATCAATTGGGACTTTGAATAAGAATTTAATGACTTTAGGGGAATACATGAACATGGCTTACACTTCTTGGCAAGCGCATGAGTTGGGAGGGAGAAAAAAGAAGTTCGGTCTAGCTATAAGTTAGCCCTCAATCGAGTTATTTGAGGGCTTCAGAATAAACCCTCAATTGGGCTCCTACATAACCCACAATTACATAGAAGCTCGATCAAGCCATATGCTTGATCGAGCTATTTTCTTTAAAATTCGCACCGAAAATACATGCTCAATTGAGCCCTTTTATAACCATGTAAAGAGATCGATCGAGGGTTTTTTAAAACCTCGGTCGAGCTATTTAAAATTTTACCTTAAGTGCTCGATTGAGCATTTTAAGTGCTTGATTGAGAATTTTAAGTGCTCAATCAAACTATTGAGGGCCTTAAAATGGAATTTTAGCTCCCCTTCTGCTAATTTCTTTGCAACACCTTTGTACCCTAATAGACTTTAGGAATAATTCGTTCTTATGTGGTTTTAGGGTCCTATAATAATATGATTCAAAATTTTGGATTAACTATAATTAGTCTTGTAATATTGTACACACCTTTGCTTTCCACAAAATGATTTCCATATTAAAAATTAAAAAATGTAAAGAGGGTATGTACTAAAAGAAATATCATAGGACAAAAGGAATAAGGAAAGATAAAAAAGTGAAAAAATATGAACCCCAAACAAAAACAGATCATGAAAGTGTGCAAGTCTAAGTGCCACTACTTTTCTCTTTTCTATGCAAAATGGTTGTGTGTAGCTTGTCATAAATGCCATAACCCATGATAGTCAAATAGTTTAATCTTGGCTACTTCATGCTTTAGATTTCATGTTTATAGATAGAGAATAAGGATCTAGCCAAACTATTTAATCTTGGCAGAGTAGTAGTTAGGTAGAGAATTAAAATATGCTTGTAAGCTTAATCTGAGCCATTGGAAGATATAAGGTTAGAATTAGATAGTTTACTTTACTAAAGAAAAAGGAAAGAAAGGGTCTGCTAGCTTGAATGCACCTAATAAAGTGATGAAAAAATGTTAGGGTAAGTAAAGAGTTAGTAGAAGAAAGGTTGCAAAAGTACAAAGTTGATTGAAGCATAAGCACATTTATCATGCTTAATCCTATGTTTCAGTGTGCAGGAGAAGTTATGAAAGTGAAAGGATGTTCACAAGCTAATTTAATTAACTTCCCTTTATTTCATTTCACCCCCCACTACATACTTACTAATTTCCCCTTATCCCATCATTTCATAACAAAATACCCTTTTCCCTTTATTTTGACCCTTATCGCTTGGTTTCACACAGTTCCCTAGCAAATTACCCTCCAAAGGTCATTTCCCGACCCAAAAACCCTTTTCCCTGGTGTGAAACCCATTCCCCTTTGAAAAAATCACTTTCCCCCTTATTAATTTCCCTTTTCCCTAGAAACCCATAAAACCCTCCCGTCCTATGTTTTAAATCCCGCCCCCCACCCCACCCCACCCCTCACATTACTTTATTAACTTAGCCATTCATACATTTTCTGACAAAACCCTTTTAACCCCTTATATCATAAGTTTTGTTTCCCCCTTGCATTACTTAATTAACTCCACAAATTCGATTTTCCCTGATATAAATCCTTTTAAACCACCACCATTGGTGCGGTTAATAAACCTCTGTTATATTTTAATCCCAATCCCACTATATTAAAACTTCTTATTATATTTTCAACCCACACTTTATTCATTAAATTAATTATGAATAATTTGTAATTATCCCCCGAGCTCCGCTAATCTCTACCCAATATACCTTCGTGCATGTCGACCGCGCGGCAACCCTCAGATCACCAACTTTAAAATCCAATGACCCACATTTGTATGATGCACTCCTGATGTTCGATAGTCAAAAGCCAAGAGAATGCGAGATTCATGGTTTTGCTCAGGCCCCTTTTGGCTTCGTGGCAGCACCGGGTGAACTCCCATGCTCTCAATGGAAAAACTACCCAACTACCAAAAATAGTGCGATGAACCTTAATATTGCCTCACTGTGTAGGCTGAAACTATCCGCTATTCAGTTATCAAATTCTGTGCCAAAATTTAAATGTTACCCATTAAAAAGCCAAAGACCCTCATTTTTCGCTCTTTTCACTTGTTTTCACTGCAAACTACTCCTAAGCCTTCCTGCATCACCTTGAGCATCTGAAACTCAATTTGACCACCAATTACTTTCTAAAAATTCTCTGGACTTTGTCCACGTACTTCCCAGTTCCTTGAAGCCTTTATTACCTCCCCGTGAACCTGTGTTTTTTTATTAATGGGTGTTTTATTTTGTATGTGATTAGAAAAATAGGAACTTGGATAAAGAATTTTGATACTAGTTCCAAAACCTGTTTACTCCAAGATTTGAAAGGAAATGTATTGAAAGAACTTAATTCAGAAGTAAAATACAATCATCATAAGGCAGGAAGAAATCATTTACACAGAGGTAGTAACGGTTAAAATAGAGATAAAATCATTTTCACCAGCATAAAAAAATATTCTTAGAAACTACTCTACGAAAACATTTTGTATTCTACATACTAAAAATCGTTCTTACTAAAAACACAAAAGCATGAAAGAGTGAGTAAGATTTATAGTAAAAGGTAAAAATGAAAGAAGGTGATAGAGCATACAGTTTAAATACTCAACAGAGGAGACATATAAAGAAATATAGTTGAAAAACAAACAAATGAAAGTGTATTAGATGAAAGGTCATAAGTAAATATGACATCCAATGTGAAGACCAAACAAGAAGTAGATTAAAGGAAAAAAGATCAGAGACTAAAAGACAACAGAACCTAAGTAACAAGGACAACAAACATTAGTTCAATATCTATCTCTATCTTCTTGCATAAAGATATTTCTTTTTCCTAGATTAGTTCTCAATGCAGTTTGAGATATTTTATAAGTTCTTTTTGTATAAATACTTCATTATTCGAAGTATTCAGTGTTGATTTCTATACATCTGTAGAGTTATTTTTATCGTAAACCTAAGGGTGATTATACCAATTTTCAAGTCAACAGGCTGGAGCAAGTAATAAAAAGATTGCACTAGAGGATTCATGAAATGAGCTATTATAGTGAAGTATATTTTTTGTCTTATTTTGTTACCTTCTTATGTGTTTCATAAACTTAAATGTTATCTAAATTTGAATGGATTAACTAGAAATTTCCTCTAATATCCAGATTTGAGAACCCTTAATTTCTCTCCCATCCCAGTTGACCTCTTTCACTTCTCTTCATGATCCGACCTATGGAACCCTTAATTTCTACCTAGATCTGATTGGAAACCATTTCATCACCAAGCCTTTGAGATCTATAGTAGGTCCTATATAATTCTCTGTAGACATTGTTTTTAGAACTTAATCGAGTCCTGTTTGTCTGGCATTTGACCCCATAGCCCAATGATAAAAGACAACCCTTTTCATCTAAGTAAGTGATCCCACCACCCAAAATCAAATAAAAAACCTAGCACAATCATAACTAGCCTAAAATCAATTAACTAAAACAAAGTTAAATAAAAAAGAGAGAGCCCTCTTTGAGATTAGGAAGGCTAGATCCTGATCTCCAATATTGTTTTATGGTTACCTCTATCGTTTCTTTTTCTGACAAATTAGAATAAAATTTGGAGTGATATCATCATTGGAAAGCATACTGGGGACTCGATCCTCAGCCTTATAAAACTTTGAGGAAACCTTCAATTTAATCCTAAGCCCCTTAAGGTAATTTTCACAAGTTTCTTTTGAAAAAATTCATTAAAAATAGCTAAAAAGTTAGAATTATGTCTCCTAAGAAGACTCACTATACCAGGGCAAACCCATATCAAACCCTGGTACTATAGTTGATGACCTAGATAGAATTTTAAGAAAACCAAAAAATGTAGAAACTCAGGCAACTAGTAGCCAGTTAGTCAAAGCAAATTCACTCCCCGAGGAGTTATCAAATTTAGAGGAAATTCCTTTTGATTTGTCGTTTTACCTCTCATTATTTAGAACTAAATATGAGAATGCAATCCATGAAACACTGTTAGACCCTGATTTTATTCAACTCACTGAATCAAAAATGGTGATTATCCATCTAAATTTAGATAAATTTGTCTTGGAGACTTTTGATGAGTTAGAAGCTTTGACCTCTACATTGATAAGTAATATAGATGATGCTTACCTTCAACAAGTTGTTGAACTATAATAATAGGATTCACAATTTTCAATTGGCTATAATTAGTCTTGTACTATTTTACATACTTTTTCTCTCTGCAAAATTTTTTCCATATTATAAATTAGAAAATGTAAAGAGGGTATGTCCTAAAAGAAATATCGAAGGATAGAAAGAATAAAAAAATATCAAAAAGGTGAAAAAATATGAACCCTAAACAAAAACAGATCATGAAAGTGTGCAGGTCTAAGTGCCACTACTTTTTACTTTACTATAAAAAATAATGATTATGTGCAACTTGTCATAAATGCCAAAACCCATGATAGTCAAACAATTTAATCTTGGCTACTTCATGCTTTAAGTTTCATGTTTATAGATAGAGAATAAGGATCTAGCCAAACTGTTTAATCTTGGAAAATTAGTAGATAGGTAGAGAAATAAAATGTGCTCATAAGATTAATCTGAGCCATTGGAAGATATAAGGTTAGAATTAGATAGTTTACTTTTCAAAATAAAAAGGAAAGAAAGGGTCTGCTAGCTTAAATGCACCAAACAAAGTGAAGAAAAAATGTTAGGGTAAGTAAAGGGTATGTAGAAGAAAGGTTGCAGAAGTACAAAGTTGATTAAAGCATAAGCACATTTATCATGCTTAATTCTATGTTTCAGTTTGTAGGAGTCATTGTGAAAGTGAAAGGAAGTTCACAGGCTAATTTAATTAACTTCGCCTCATTTCATTTCACCCCCCACCACATACTTACGAATTTCATCATTATCCCATCATTTCTTAATAAAATACCCTTTTTCCTTCATTTTTACCCTTAACCCCTTGATTTCACACATTTCCCTAGAAAATTACCCTCCAAAGGTGATTTCTAACCCAAAACCCCTTTTACCTAGTGTGAAACCCATTCCCCTTTGAAGAAATCACTTTCCCCCTTATTAATTTCCTTTCTCCATAAAAAACCCATAAAACCCCCCCTTGTCCTAAGTTTAAATCGCCCTCGACATTACTTTATTAACTCCTCCATTCATACATTTCCTGACAAAACCATTTGAACCCATAAAACCCCTTATATCCTAAGTTTTGTTTCCCCACTCGCATTACTTAATTAACTCCTCAAATTCACTTTTTCTTGATATAAACACTTTTAACTCGTGACCCTTGGTGTTGTTAATAAGCCTCCGCTATATTTTAACCCCGGTCCCACTATATTAAACCCGCTTATTATATTTTCAACCCGCACTTTATTCATTAAATTAATTACAAATCATTTGTAATCATCCCTGGGCCCTGATAATATCCGCCCAATTTACCTCCATGCATCTCTACCACGTGACAACCCTCTGATCACCAACTTCAAAATCCAATGACCCACATCCATATCGTGCACTCTCGATGTGTGATAATTAAAAGCCTGAGAGCATGCTAGGTTCGTGGTTTTTCTCGAGCCCCTTTTGGCTACGTGGTAGCACCGTGTGAACTCACATGCTCTCATGGAAAAACTACCCGACTACCAAAAGTGGTGCGATGAACCTTAATACCACCTCCCTGTGTAGGCCGAAGCCATCCACTCTTCAGTTATTGAATTCCATGTCAAATTGTAAACGATAAACATTAAAAAGTGAAAGACATTCATTTTTATTCTTTTCGCTCGTTTTCACTACAAACTACTCCTAAGCCTTCCTACGCCACCCTGAGCATCTGTAACTCAATTCCACCATCGATTACCTTCCAAAAATGCTTCGGACTTTGTCCAAGGACTTCCCAATTCCTTGAAGCCATGACCACCTCCTTGTCAACTTGTGTTTTTTATTAATGAATTTTTTATTTTGCAGGTGATTAGCAGAACATGAGCTTGGATAAATAGTTTTGATACTAGTTCAAAAACCTATTTACTCCAAGATTCGTAAGGAAATGTAACCAAATGACTTAATTCAGAAGAAAAAGACAATTATCATAAAGCAGGAAGAAATCATTTACACAGAGGCAGTAATGGTTAAAACAGAGATAAAATCATTTTCACTAGCACAACCAAAGATTCTTACAAACTACTCTCCAAAATCATTTTGTATTCTACATAGTAAAACTCATTTTTACTAAAAACAAAAAAGCATGAAAGAGTGAGTAAGATTTACAGTAAAAGGTAAAAATGAAAGCAGGTGACAAAGCATATAGTTAAAAGACCAAACAAAGGAGATAGATAAAGAAATATAGTTGAAAAACAAACTGATGAAAGTGTATCAGATGAAAAGTCATAAGTAAATATGACATCCAACCTGAAGACCAAATGACCAAGCAACATAATGGGCAAAATATCAGAGACTAAAAGACATCATAACCTGAATAATAGGGACAACAAATAGCAGTTCAATAACTGTCTCTATCTTATTGCATGAAGATATTTCTTTTTCCTAGATTAGCTCTCAATGCAGTTTGAGATATTTGGTAAGTTCTTTTTGTATAAATACTTCATAATTCAAAGTATTTAGTGTGAATTTATGTACATTTGTAGGGCTATTTTAATCTTAAATATAAGGGCGACTGTACCAATTTTCAAGTCAACGGACTCGAACAAGTAATAAAAATATTGCACTAGAGGATTCATGAGATGAGCTATTGTAGTGAAGTATCTTCTTTGTCTGATTTTGTTACCTTGTTATGTGTTTTGATAAACTTAAATGTTATCTAAATTTGAATGAATTAACTGGAAATTTAACTCAAAATTTGTTTAAGTACACTTGGTTTTTCATGGTTGGTCATTTATATGTTTTCCTTAGATATCTAGATTTGAGAACCCTTAATTGCTCTCCCATCTTGGTTGACCTCTTTCACTTCTCTTCATGATCCAACCTAGGGAACCCTTAATTGCTCCTTGGATCTGATTGGAAACCATTTCACCACCAAGCCTTTGAGATTTGTAGTAACTCCTCTATCTCTCCCTGTATACACTATTTTTGTAACTTAATCTAGTTCTATTTGTCTGATGTTTGATGCCATAGCTCAATGGTAAAATACAACCCTTTTCATCTAAGTACATGATCCCACCACCCAAACTCAAATAAAAAACACAATCACAATCATAGCTAGACTAAAATCAATTAACTAAAACAAAGTTAAATAAGAAAGATAGAGCCCTCTTTTAGATTAGGAAGTCTAGATCATAGTCTCCAAAGTTGGTTTGTGGTTACCTCTATCATTTTTTTTCTTTCTGAAAACATAGAAGAAGTGTTGGAGTGATAACATGTGGCAGAGTTGATCATGTTGGATTCATGAATGAATCTGCTAGCAATGGCATATGAGTTTGAAATTTTCAAATTCATATGATATTTTTCATCTAATTTCTTTTAAACATAATGCTTGATTTGTTTTTGGACAGTTTCAAAGAGGCTAAATAAAAAATTAATAACATAAAATATACAAAACTAAAAAAATTCAAAAAATGCAATATCTTTGTTTACAAGTCTTGTTCAAAAGGGTACTCTTGGTTTTTAAATTTATTTAAACAATTGAAAAAAAACATATGTTTGCAAAATGCAATTGAAATATTACCTCACCAAATTTGAAATTTATAATAAAAGAATATAATTTTGCATAAATAATATAATTTCAGTATGAAAAACATAGTTCTCTCCATGTAAGTTATTCTAACATATATATTTTTAAAAATTACACATTTTAGAGTAAGTTATGCTACACAAATACACACATACCTCTTAAGATGTGCCAAATTTGGAAGGACAAGCATTTCATTTAATGGAAAATTTATAGATTGTACGACACAATTTTTTTTTGCAAAAAATATCATTAGGATAACAACATAATTCTCTAGAAGTTCTCTTTTTACCCCAAATTGAAATTTGCAATGCTTATATGAGTTTGGATGGTCTCAATTCGATAATAGAGAAAAAAAATAGAAATTTCATTGCCCCATTTGGCCTAAAAGTTTAACCCATCTTCATGTATTCACCGAAATTAAAAAAATATTTGTGAATGTAAAAACAATTTGAAAAGATCACAAACTTAAAATCTTCTTAAAATGTCTACTAAGATATTAGAGTAAAATAATATTAAATTTTCAAAGACTTATCTAACTAGATGACAAGTTTCTCTCACACCTTGAATTGAACGTGACACATTTTTTATTAACTTTGGGAGCTCTCAATATTTTTTTGATTAAGATAGTTCCACCCATTGTTTTAAGACAATTAACATAAATAGGGGTTATATTTTATTTTATGATTATTATTTTTTAATATATACAAAGTATTATGTCTATTGAGGCGATGGTTTGTTAATTTTTTTCCCTTAGCATTTGTGTTTAAGTTTGTTCAGAGATTTTATTTGTTAAATAAATAAATAAATAGCTCAAAAATGGGTGGTGATTACACACCACATGCCATGACGATGAAACACTTGAAGTTTGTAACGGAAGGGATCGAGTATCCTCCTTAAAAAAAGGTGGGTTTGGCATTTGAGAAAGAATTTGGTTTGATAGGTATATTTGATGATGATTCTCTTTGTATGATAAGTTATAGTGGTGGAAAGAAGAATAATGTTAACATACGTAGAATATGGTGATAATAACTGGTTTTAATAATATTTATGGGGTGACACAACTTTCAGTGTTTTAATAGAGGAAAACATAGTAATGCTGAAAATTTGATAATTTTTAAGGGAATTTCATGGGAAGAGGGAATTGCATATGAAAGGGTATTTCTTGATCTCTCTATTTTGAAACTCTCTCCATGCATGGGGTAAATCATCTCTGTCCTCTGCTTTTCTTTCTGGTTTTTTTAGGTCTAGTATGTTTAGCCTCCTTCGTCTTGAGTCTTATGGTGGCTAGGGAAACTATCAATTTTCAGCTAGTGTTATGGTGGCTAGAGCTTTCTTTTTTGGGAAATTTTTGTGTGTGGGGAAGGTGGAAGCCAAATTTCACAAGGATTTTGGTCTCTTGCTTTAAGTCTCAAATCCCATCCTCCTCCAAGGTCTCTTTCGCCACTTGCAAGGATGCATTTTCTTGTTCGCTTATGGGATTCTCAAGCTTTAATATAAGGTGGAAATTGGTTTTTCTTTTGTTTTGGGTCTATAGGATTTTCATATCATGAATACACTCCATTCTTCTAGATATTATTTTCTCACTAATTTTATTTTGCAAATATTGGCATTCTATATCAAGCGGTGGCTAGTTTATTCATTGATTTAAATGGCTATTGTAGGCTACCTCGGATAACATAACTGCGTTCGTCCTTATGGATCAGCATTGGGCTCTCTAACACCTATGAAACACTATTACATACCTTATATGATGGGAAAACATCTTCCTATTTAGTTGAAATTTCAACATTTGGACCACTTATTTCACCTCTTTGGGCCCACCAATATGTTGAGTGTAAGAGTCATGGTAGATCAAAGAGGTTGTAGAAACTCCATAGCACACAAATTCTTGCAATTGCAACTAGATGATGATAATTTTATGGAAATGAATTACAAAACAATAAAAACCCCCCCCCCCCCCCCCCTTCTGGCCCGAATTTGACTAGAGATAGAGGCATCAAAGGAGGATTCTTCACAAAGGAGGATGAGATATATTTTAGAGGAATATGTATTGGAATAGGTAGGTTTTTGGGTGTTGGATATATGTTACATAAGAACTCTTTGAGCCATATATTTGCAAAAAGTGGATGTATAATAGTATATTAGAATAGTCATAGGGAAGGATTTGATGGAAATATCTGAATTCAACATAAAATTATCCTACAAGTGGATGAGGTTAGGAGACAAATTGGGAAGTTATACCACAAGATTACAATGGTAGGAAAATACTCAGCTGACATTGAGGTGGATGTTGGTCCACCTCAGAATAGCCATGTGCACTTCCTTGCCACTTAGTTAATTCAATCTTATAGTTTTTAGTATATTAATAGCTTTGTATTTTATTTTATCATACAATTACAATATGCATACTATAAGTATATATGTAGTAAGATAGAGTTGAGAGCTAGATACTTTTGATTTTAGTATATTTTCTTATATGGTTCCACATTTTTGGGCTACCAAAAAAGCTAACGTTGTACTACTAATATGGTTTCCCAAGTGAGATCTCAGTAGACACAACAAGACTTCTATATATACTATTTCAATAATTTATTAATGTAATCTTATCAACCTTCTAAAATAATTAATAAATATAGATATTTATATATTATGGTTTAGATATAATTTTAAAAATAAAATTATTACTATTAATATAAAAAACCAATAAAATTTATTATAATTTTAAATTGATAATTTTTATATAATTATTAATTTATTAAGTGTTTTAGATTAGTTGATAGATAAGTGATATTTTTTTAAAATTTTGTAAGGAGAATATACATACATACATAAAGTACAAAACTTGATATTGTCACATCAAAAAGTTACATAATAAAAATATGTTAGCTCCTGGTCTTCCTAGAGTCAAAGCAAACCAGAGGCTTAGATTTAGAGTCTTGAGGTTACAAATAACTCTTCTAACTATAATATAGAATATACAAAATGATTTATACATAGATTGATATGTCCATGTTCTAGCATGCCATTTCCTCATTAAATAATAAACATTATTATAACTATAATAATAAAAATTGGAAATGCATAATGATTAATGAGCTAAGTTATCTAGTTTGGGAGCTTGCAGGTAAGTGCATGAGTTGGAAGGGAGAAAAAATCAGTTTGATCAAGCTATATTTTAGTGCTCGATCAAGTTGTTTGAGGGCTTAGAAATAAACACTTATTTGAGCTCCTACGTAACCAACAATTACATAGGAGATTGATCGAGTCATATTCTTTATCGATCTATTTTTTTTAAACTCCGCACTGAAAACACAACAAGGAGTTTATGGATCAAAGGGGTCAATCGAGATTTTATTTAACCATGTAAAGAGCTTGATCGAGGATTTTTTAAACCCTCAATTGAGCTATTTCAAAATTTACCTTAAGTGGTTGATCGAACATTTTAAGTGCACGATCGATCTGTTGAGGGCCTAAAAATGAAGTTTTATATCCCCTTCTGCAGATTTCTCCACAACACTTTTTTGTACCCTAGCAGACTTCAAGAATATTTTTTCCTTATTTGGAAGAGTTGATCAAGTTGGATTCGTGAAAGAATCTACTTTCCAATGGCATATGAGTTTTACATTTTTAAATTCATATAATATTTTTCGTCTAATTTCTTTTAAACATAATGCTTGAACTTCTTTTGGGCAGCTTCAAAGGGGCTAAATAAAAAACCTATAACATAAAATATACAAAACTAACAAATTTCAAAAAGTACAAATATATTGGATTATGAGTCCTCTTCAGAAGGGTACTCTGGGTTTTTCAATTTATTTAAACGGTTGAAAAAAATCTTACGCAAACACATGTGTCTACAAAATGCAATTGAAATATTACTTCACCAACTTTGAAAAATAATAAAAAATATAAATTTGGATGAAAATAATTTTTAATATGAAAAGATTAGTTATCTCCACATAAATCATTCTCATATATATATTTTGAAAGTTACACATTTTATACTAAGTTATGCTACATAAACACACACATGTCTCTTAAGATGCGCCAAATTTTCAAGGACAAGCATTTCATATAATGGAAAATTAACAGATTATATGACGCTAAATATTTTTGCAAAAAATATCATTAAGACAACAACATAATTCTCCATAAATTATGTTTTTACTCCGAATCAAAATTTACAATTCTTATATGAATTTTGATGGTTTCAATTTGATGAAAGAGAAAAATTTACAAATTTGATTGCCATATTCAACCCAAAAGTGTAACCCATCTTCAGGCATTCACCTATGTTTTAAACATGTTTTTTCATGTATAAACAATCATGAATAAATAATAAATTTGAAAATCTTATTAAAATGTGTGCTATTATTAAATTTTCAAAAACTTATCTAATTAGATGACAAGTTTCTCTCACACCTTGAATTGAATGTGACCCATTTTTTATTAACATTGGGAGCTCTCAATATTTCTTCAATTAAGTTACTCACACCCATGATTTTCAAGAAGAATAACATAGAGAGGGGTTATATTTTATTTTATTATTATTAATTTATAATATATACAAAGTATTATGTTTATTGAGTGATGGTTTGTTAAACTTTTTCCCTTAGCATTTGTGTTTTAGTTTGTTCCTAGACTTTGTTAATTAAATAAGTAACAGAATACCTCCAAAATGGGTGGCCATTACACACTACATGCCACCATGAAGAAATAATTGAAGTGTGTAATGGAAGGGATCGAGTATCCTATACAAAAAAGGTGGGTTTGGTATACGAGAAAGAATTTGGTTTGATGGGTATATTTTATGATGATTCTCTTTGTATGGCAACTTATAGTGTTGGAAAGAAGCATAATAATAACATACCCAAAAGATGTTGATAATAACCAGTTTTAAGAATATTTATGGGGTGACACAACTTTGACTGTTTTAATAGACGGAAACATAATAATGTTAAACACTCGATAATTTTTAAGGGAATTTCACGGGAAGATGGGCTTGTGTATGAAGGGGTCTTTCTCGATCTCTCTATTTTGAAATTCTCTACACAGATGGGGAAAATCATCTATATTATCTTCTTTTCTTTGTGGCGTTTTTAGGTCTAGTATGTTTAGCCTCCTCCCTCTCGAGTCCTATGGTGGCTAGGAAAACTATCGATTTTTAGCTAGTGTTGGGGTGGCTAGTGCTTGTTTTTTTTTCAGAATTTTTTGTGTTTGGGAATGTGGAAGCCAAAGTACATAAGGGTTTTGGTGTCTTGATTTAAGTCTCTAATCAAATCCTCCTCCAAGGTCTCTCTCCCCACTCATAACGCTACATGTTCTTGTATGCTTTTGGGATTATCAGGCTTCAATACAATGTGGCCATTGATTTTTGTTTTTGTTTTGGGTCTTTAGGTTTGTTCTGTCATTGGGACACTCCATTCTTTGAGATATATTATTCTAACTAAATTTCCTTTGCAAATATTGGCACCCTAGGTGGCTAGTATATTCATTGATTTAAATGGCTTATCATGGGCTGCCTCAAATAACATAATTGTGTTATTCCTCATGGGTTGGCATTGGGATCTCTAACACTTATGAAAAATTGTTACAAACCCTATATGATGGGAAAATATCTTCTTGTTTAGTTGGAAATTTCAATGTTTGTACCACTCAATCCACCTTTTTAGGCCCGCTAATATTTTGAGAGGAAGAGTCATAGGAGATCAAAGAGGTTGTAAAAACTCCAGGGCACCGAAATTCTCCCAAGTGCAACTGGATGATGTTAATTTTGTGGAAATGTATTTCAACAATACTCCCTCCTTGAATTTGGCCATAGATAGAGGCAAGAAAGGAGGAGGTATATTTTGGATGAATATGTATTGGAGTAGGTAGGTTCTTGGGTGTTGGATATATGTTAGCTAAGAGCTTGTTGAGAAATATATCTACCAGAAATGGATGTATAATAGTAGATTAAAATAGTCATAGTAAAGGTCAGAGGTCAACATGAAATTCTCCTGCAAGTGGATGAGGTTCAGGGACAAATTGGGAAGTTAGACCAAAAGAATACAATGTTAGGAAAATAATTAGCTAACATTGAGTTCATTGAAATTGAGGAGGATGTTGATACACTTGAGAACATCCATGTGGACTCCCCTAGCACTTACTTAATTCAATCTTATATTTTTCAGTATATTAATAGTTTTGTATGTTATTTTGTCATAGAATTACAATCTACATATTATAAGTATTTATGTAGTAAGATAGAGTTGATAGCTAGATAATTTAGATTTTAGTAGATTTTGTGATATGGTTCCACATATTTGGACTCCTAAAAAAGCTAATGTTTTACTACTAATATGGTTTCCCAAGTGAGATCTCAGTAGACACAACAAGACTTCTATATATACTATTTTAGTAACTTATTAATGTAATCTTATCAACTTCCTTAAAAAATGAATAAATATAGAGATTTATATATTATGGTTTGGATATAATTTTAAAATAAAATTATTACTATTACTATTAAAATTAATAGCATTACTTGATTATCATATTTTAAATTGATAATTTTTATAAAAAAAAAATTTATTTTGTGTTTTAGATTTGTTGATAGATAAGTGTTTTTTTGATAGATTAGTACGAAACTTGATATTATCACATCAAAAAGTTAGATAGTAAAAAAAGTTAGCTCCTTGCCTTCCCATTGTCAAACCAACCCAGAGGCTTAGATTTAGAGTCTTAAGGTTACAAATAAATCTTCTAACTTTAATGTCTAATAAACAAACTGATTTATTCATAGAATGATAAGTCCAAGTTCTAGCATGAAATTTCCTTATTAAATCATAAACATTTTAATAACTAGAATAAAAAAAATGGAAATGCATGATGATTAATGAGCTGAGTTATCTAGATTGGGAGCTTGCTAAGAACCATTCCCATGAAATGGGAGAGAACTATTTATGGATATCCTAATGAGAATATTAATCTTATGATTGATTGCATGTAGTTTCTCCTCTAATTCTACTATTCCAATGTTGTTTTCTTGTTGGGAATTTGTTGGCACATTGGGGAAGTGACCCAGTGTTTGAAAATATTCCAAAAAACACCGTCACATACCATCATTTTCAATGCCTGCAAGTAGATGAGATCTCGCCCAAGGTATGCTAATGGGATTGTAGAACCTTTGAAAGTTCTACAAGGATTTGAGGAAAGTGGAGACAATTCTATCTCGAAGTAACCCAACCCAAACTAGCACAGGTGCCATACTGTTAGCCACTTACATAAAAATTTGCAAAATTCATTGCAATATTATCATGATTTCTCCTCCTAAAAATACTTTAGAATAACACCCCTAAAAAAATTAAAATTCTAAGTCTTGGTAGGTGAGGTCCCCTAGAGAAATACAGAGTATCAGTATGGCCTCATTGTGCAACTTCATGATTTTATTTCATCACATGGCATTATAAGAAGACTATACACGTTTATAATGTAATTATGCATGCATTTCGTATATGGTTTCAAGGTTTTAATTATTCTGATGGTATTAATATATTCACAAAATAGACAACTATAACATCATCCTAGGTCTTCTATATACATGATTAGTCCTTTAGCGTAATAAAAAAATGGACACTTCTTTTTTTGAACAATTATTCTATACAATATTATTATATTCTTGTGCACAGAGATATTACAAAGACGAAAGTTTTGAATGATTTCTAAATTTATTAGAATTATTTATTTTCAATGTTAAATATAACAAACATATGAAAAATATTTTCCATGAAAATGAAAAATATGATTATAATGGTGCAACTACATGATCAAAGTCTACTCTCCAAACAATCAAATATGATGACCAAGGCATAGTGCATAACCTTAAGGTATCGTAAATTTTGTTAAAAGTGATAACAATCCAACACTAGTAATACATGTTGATTATACAATCCATGGGACATGACTATGGAGGTTGATTGTTCAAAGAAGTAAACATGATTGACTATATGAGACATATGTAGTATGGTCATCCTAGGTGTGGAAGTATGGTGGTAAGTTTTTGGGTCTAAGTAATTAGCTCATGATTAGTGTTGTCGACTCAAGTCATGTCATGAGAGGCTACCCATAACACACATGTGGCATATGCAACCAACATCAAACAATGGTCAATAATTATGAAATGACCTCCCAACATTGCAATGACATGGACTCAATAATAGTCAACATGCACATGGAATTAGGGATTCTCCATGGTTAGGAATTGACTAGTATGAGGCACAATTATAAACAAAACAGGCTCCTTGCCAACATTGCATGACATTCATGCAAGAGAATTGGATGTTGATAATTACACCACCACTCGAAGCTAAGTTTTAATTAGAAATGTAAATTTTTTCAAGGTGTAATGTTGTGGGAGTGATATATGATCATATGCTGAGGGTTAGAAAATTTACTAGACATTTCAGGTGTTTACTTCGTTGAACCATAAGGAGCATGTTGGGTCTCACAATTGATTGGAGGTAGTTGTTGTGTGCATTTTCTCTTAAGGTCGAAGCTAATATTGGAACCTACTTGAATCACTGGTCTAACCCTCATAATTGCTCTAAGAAACTGATTGCAATTGATTTAAAGGAAAATAAGGCATACTGGTGATAGTCTAGTATGAGTTTCTTTAGTAGAGGTTCACATCAAAACAAAAGAGGACAAAATAAAATAAATAATATTTCATGGAGGGAAAAAATGAAAAAAAGGACTATGTTTTCTATTAATTTTGATGCTGACTCTAAGGAGTTCAATTAACTTACCAAACTAGTCACTTATACCTCGGAGGTCCTCCTACCCCTCCTCCTTCCCCGAATGCTTCACAAAACTTGACTCATCCTCATCTGAGTATAATGGAAATAATTGTCAGGAGATGAATGCATAAGTTTTGAAAGTTTCCATTTTTCCTCTGATTTATTTTTTCTAGAGTAATGCAGCTTCCCTATTTTTGTGACAACAAAAATCCTTGAAGGAGTGACAAGGAGAAAGCAAGCTCATCAAGATTTTGGTTCTTTTATTAAGCTTGTTTTTATTTCATGGTTAGTTAGTGCTAATAGAAGGCCTGATATTTATTTTATCAGTGTTAATTGGTACATTTTTTTCAGAAAATATTTCCAACCCAATCTTATCGAAATATTCCAACTTTCCCAACATTTTGTCTTGCTTGTTAGTTGGTATTTGGAGTGTGTTAGGCCCCTATACTACTAGGGTAACCCCTTATTGTTATTAGTACAACCGCTTATTATATTTTTCTACCCATGTATTCCCCATAGATGCCCACTATTGTTATTATTGTGCCCCATAGAAGCCCACTATTGTTATTATTGTGCCCTCACATTATTATTGTTATGTTGGCTCTGATTATATTATGACCCCTTAGACTCCTATATATAGAAATGAGGTCTTGTCATTTGTACCATCCAAGAAATTTTCATTTGTGTAATGTAAAGGAGGTTGCCCCCTCAAAGAAGCTAAATTATAAGGTGTTAATCTATCTTTTCTATCTTTTTGTGAGCTAGTTTCATAACATTTGGTATCAGAGCTTTGGATTTGAGGGTCTCACTACTCCAAATAGGTCATCGTGAAATTTTCACTATAACTTTTTTTTTGCGATGTTTCAAAAGCTAAAAAAAAAAACCCGTTTGAGACAAAATCGCATTGAACCTCAGATATGAATTTTAGAGCCTTTTGTGCAATATTTATGGAGATATGATCTCAGGAAGTTGGTATTTTTGTAGACTCCAGAATTACATTCCAAACATGTGACCTTGGGAAAATCGTCATAACGTTTGTTTTGAGCGTCAGATTGAATTTTCGCAAGAACTTACAGAAAGAGGACAGAATATAGTTTCCTGTGTATATTTTTTGGACCCGAAGGTCAAAACAGTGACACGTGACACTTCATACAATTTTCTCTTTTGAAAAGTTATATAATTAGGTCATATTGGGAGATTGTGCATAACCCTTTCTTGGACAATCTAATTTCGATTAGACTAGTGGCAGTAGAAGGAGGATGCAGAGGGCTATTGTAGTTCATGATTTCAGAACATAAATATCTGAAAGTACAAAGTTATAGTCGTTTCAAGATCGAGCTCCTAAAATCAAGAAAAAGCGAGATGAGGAAGTTTGATGGCAACGATCCGGTAAATTGGATACTATATATGGAGAAATATGTTGATCTACATGGTGTACACTTTTACAAAAGGTATGTATTGCATCTTCATGTTTAGAACCAGATCAATTTTTATGCTATAAAGTGCTTTGTTCTCGTAAATCACTTGTTACGTGGTCAATTTTCACAGAGGAAATGATAGCACATTATGAAGATACAAAGGGAAACACCTTTTTTAGCCAATCGGTAAATGTCAAACAAAAGGGTTCAATGGCAAAAACATTGAGGACTTTCAAAAATTGAATATAAGGGTAAATGATATTCTAGAGAAGCAAAAGATAAATAGTTGTATCTATTCCATGAAAGCTGATATCGATGGTATGAAAGAATATTGGAAGAAAGGCATGGAAGGTTTGAAGGAAGGTGGGACAAAGATGGTACAAGAAAGGCCTCCTAATGATGAAAAGGATCAAGAAACATCAAAAGAAGAGGATATACACTGGGAACCAACCCTAGAGAAAGAACAAATGGATCTGACCATATCTTGTACTGCAATTGAAGGAATTACCATTCCTCAAACTCTCAAGATAGAAGGACATATCAACAAGGAAAAGGTTCAATAAGTGAAATATCACATCGCGAAAGAAGAAATGAATCCAACCATATCTCGTAATTCATTGGCCAAAAGTACCATTCCTCAAACTATCAAGATAGAAGGACAGATCAAGAAGAAAAATGTTCAAGAAGTGAAAGGTCACATCGAGCATCAAGAAATGAATCTGGCCATATCTTGTAAAGCATTAGAAGAAATTACCACTCCCCAAACCCTAAATATAGAAGAACATATCAAGAAGAAGAAGGTTCAAATAGTGATATATCAGGAAGAAAAGTATCAAGAAACATCAAAAGAAACAGATACTCACCAGGAACCAACCACAGAGAAAGAATAAATGAATCTGACCATATCTTCTAATGCATTTTTTTGAATTACCACTCCTCAAACTATGAAGATAGAAGGACATATCAAGAAGAAAAAGGTAATAGTGTTGATTGATTCAGGTAGTACCCATAATTTTATTGATTGTAAGATAGCCAAGAACTTGAATTTCCTCCTAGATCCAGCACGAGAGTGTCAAGTGATGGTTGTAAGTGGAGGAACCATAAATTTATCTGGAAAGTGACATAATATCAATGGGAGAATATTTATTGAATAGCCCAATGTTTTCCATTCCAATGGGTGGTGCTAATGTTGTACTAGGAGTCCAATGGCTACAATCCTTGGGTACAACAACTTTCAATTTTCAAGAAATTTTTTTGAAATTTTCTTCTGAAGGAAAGGAAGTTGAATTAAGGGGTATCACAGGGAAACCAGGAAAGATAATCCACTTTGATGGAATAAAAAAGCTTCTAAGGAAAGAACAACAAGGCATAATTGCACAATTATGTTCACTAATTGTTCCCAAATCGAAATAATCTATTTCTCCAGATCTCCAAAAAGTCTTGGACAATAATTCCAATGTATTTGAGACTCCCAAAGGTCTCCCACGTATTCGTGATCATGATCATGGTATTCATTTTATTCCAGGATGTGTTCTTCCAAACGTCAAGCCTTATAGATATCCATATGCCCAATGGAGTAAAATTGAACATATGGCTACAGAAATGGTAGAGGTTGGTACAATTACCCAACCAAATTTGATAAACAAAGGAAGTATGAATGGAAGAATGGTGAAATAGGGTGGGAGCTCATTGAAAAGTTACCGAATATCCTAGTTCCAACCATATTTCCAGAACTTGACAAGGAAGGAAAAAGCATATTGGAACCTGAAGCATTTAAAGAACTGAGAAGTCAACATCTACGAAATAGATCAATTTCAAATCATCTCATTAAGTCGAAGAACTTACCTATTGAAGATTTCACATGGAAGGACAAGAATTTTATACAGAAGCATCAAGAACTACTCAAGTGTTGAGGACAACACTTTTTGAAGGAGAGGGCATGTTAGGCCCCTATACTACTAGTGTAAGCCCTTATTGTTATTAGTACAATCCCTTATTATATTGTTGTACCCATGTATTCCCCATAGATGCCCACTATTGTTATTATTGTGCCCCATAGAAGCCCACTATTGTTATTATTGTGCCCTTACATTATTATTGTTATGTCAGATCTGATTATATTATGACCCCTTAGACTCCTATATATAGAAAGGAGGTCTTGTCATTTGTATCATCCAAGAATTGTTCATTTGTGTAATGTAAAGGAGGTTGCCACCTCGAAGAGGCTGAATTATAAGGCGTTGATTTATCTTTTCTATCTTTTTGTGAGCTGGTTTCATAACACAGTGTCTATGTAGGAGTTTTGTTACATCTTACAAATTTTGAATTTGATTTATGGTCCCTATTCTCATAGGAATTAACTAAAATAATGTGTTTTACACATATTCTTATCAATAAAATAAATAGTTCACAGTTGATATTTTTCTAGCATATTTCACATATAATTTTACTTCATATTCTCAATTTTTTAAAGAAGATTTTGAGATATTATTAGCTAAAGTTTTTAGTAAATCTATATCATGTTTTATAACATACCTCCATGGTCCTATGGTTGGTAGGGTATGATCTTAAAAAGTCTTCCTGAAATTTTATTTTATTTTGGTAGGTAAGCACCCACAGGGGATTTAAACCAGTGACCTATCGCAAGGAGTGCCTTAACAGTGCAACCATTAACCATCAATCCAAAGCCCCGTGGGCTTCCTGAAATTTTATTTATTAGTTATCGTTAATTTGTTTAAATTTCAATTTATTTAATTTAGCAATGTATATGGTTTTTGATATGGTCCTTTTTTTCACTTGACTAACATAAACAATTTTCGTTTATTTCACATTACAAATATGTTGTAAATAATTTTAATTTAATTATGGCCATTAAACCTTGTGCCTAGTCCCATTATTTCACCAACCTAGTGAGATTCAAGGGTGTTGGAAGCAAATTATAAGAAAATTTTCTTATCATCATACTTTTGGCAACGATACTGGGGAATCGAATAATTGATCCTTAGTTCTATAAATCTTCTTTCCCAGATGACCATAAAATATGTGAATAAACTTGAGCTTCCTAATTATTTAAATTATCACAAGGTTATTTCTTATTCATTACTTAATTTCATAATTGATAATTCTAACTCTCTTGTTGAATTCAAAAACTCTTGGGATGTTATAGCTCGAGATACTAAATTGCAAGAAAGAAGAAAATTCCTTTAGAAGAATCTCAAAGATTGTGTTGATCAATGTTAGTTGGCTTATGACTAGTGAACCTCATACTTCTAAAATAATCCATGTATTGAGCCCAAAATACAAATGCATGGATGAAGTCCAAAGGTGAAAAGTTATATTTGCTGCTCAAACTCCTCTTCAATTTGATCAAGATTTCAGCTTTTCTTCTAGGAAAACCTCTCCATCTCAAAAAGTCATGTTAGGAGCCTAATATTCTTCTAAATCTACTCCCACTTCCTTGCAATCCTCATCGACTTCTTCTTCATCCATTCGAATTGGAAATATTATTTGTCCTTTGATCCAATTCAATCTACCATAAATATTCCCAATGTGATAATGAACTATAATTATTACAATTAAAAGAGGATGTATATTTCATTCCTTGGCATGTGGCCTACCCATTAAATTTAACACCGAATAACACTCCATTACCTAACTTCAAGTATCATTTGCCCAAATTCTTGTTCAATGGCACATCACTTCCAATGAACACTTAATTGATTTTTCTAACACATGTCACAATATTGGTTCCAATGATAATGACATATGCATCTGACTAATTATGAACTCCTTGGATGAAAAAACATTAGTTAATTTCTTTGAAATTTCTCCTAAATCCTTATCAACTTGGACATAGCTCTGGTACTAGTTGAAGTCTAATTAGGACAACTTCAGAGCCTTGTTAATCTCCTTCGAGAACAAAACTACATTACCCATACGAAAGGTGAAAATATTGAATAATTTAATGTTCATTTCACCAAATTGTATAATTAAATTTTAGATATCATCAGGCTGCAAAATAAAGTGCCCATGATGAATTACCATAGTACTCGACCTCCTATTTATTACCCTAGGTTGGAGGAGAAAATGAAAATAAATTGGGGTCCACTTTACATATACGTTTGGAATACAAAGAGAAATTACATCGCATTAGTATTCCACTTGAGGACTTAGTAAATCAATCTGACATATCATTTGTTCCTCAACTCATACAACCCATGAGTAATCGATTGATATCCTTTTAGAAGAAATTCATGAAACAACTACATGTTGAAACTTCTATTTTGGTTCCCATTAGAAGCCTTTCCCAAACATATCATCTAAATACCATTATTTTCAGACCATGTTGTTGCTTTTGTGAAGAATACCATGAGGAAAATACCTATGAGGTTAAGAAGAATGTATAGGCTATAATATTTGGCAAAGAACCAGCCTCATGGTTGCAACCTTTGACTGCAAAGATGTGTCATGATGGATGAAAAAAAAGAGTTATTTTAGATCTTGAAATTCCAATAACTACAGCCCTAGGGAGGCTAATATCCAAATAACTTTAGATTCCACTTCATTGCATCTAAATATAAATTATTTGATTCCTTCTGTTAGCTCCTGCTGTAGCAGGTATTCAATTTTCATGATTGGCATTTCACAGGCCAAATATGTCGTGCTTTGCTTGCTGCAATGCTCCATATTTGCTCAAACAGTCTCCAAATAAAGAAGGCTACTTCAAGTTCATTCAATTGCCTTCAAATTTCGTAAAGTTATCCCGGTATTGCTACTTTTAGTTAAAGGGAGGTCCAAACAGTTTAATCTTGGTCTCCCTGGGTTTAAATATCATGTTTTAGAATATAGAGATTGTAAATCTGTCCAAACAGTTTAATCTTGGTAGATTCTTAGATAGGTAGAGAAACATAAGAGCCCAACAGCTTAATCTGGGCTCCGGAAGAAATAAGGGTAGTATGTAGATAGGAAAGCATCAAAAGAAAAATGTATGACGGGTTTGCAAGTCTAAGTGCACCCCCAAACAAAAGAAGAAAAAATGCTAGGCAAGTAGGCTGGGTAGGTAGTTCTGAGGCTGCTGAAATTGCTGACCAGTTCCAAGTTTTCAGGTGTCATATCAGACAGAACATAATCAGCGAAGATTTGTAAGAAAAAAGGCTCAAATGAGGTATAACTAACTCCCCTTCTCTGTTTTCCCCAATCATTAACTAACATCCCCAAAAGAGGTCAAGATCTGCTTGACACATCTTAAGTTCCATCATCTTCATAACTCCGGCTTGAGTATATATCTGCTTTACTCAAAGTTGTTCCATATCTTCTCCCGAAGTATGGTCCTACCCCCTTGTAATAGCCTAAGCTCTCCCGAACATAGCGCTTTCTTACCACCTCCATATTAACCACTAACATTATTATTTAGCTCCCTATTCTTCCCATACCCTTATTAATATTAAGTAAAATCCCCCTATGTAATACCCCTCCCCCTGGTTGAAAAATAACCATAGCAACTCCCGGGAATTGTTCAGTTTATCAGAAACTAAGTAAGAACCCCGACCTCCAAAACCACCTTCCAGATACTATGGACTCCTTCCAAAGTATAAAGTTCCCCCGAGGTAACCGGACCCCTTCCGAAACCTCAAAAGCCCTTCACACCCACTTACTTACTTTTTCTCCTCAAAGCCGTTTTCGCATTGCAACCTCACACTCTCACATTCATGCAAAACATTGCCCATCCATCCCCCGCCGATGCGATATTGCGATATCGGCGATCACAAACGCCGAGTGTCCAATCCATTCACCTCTCCGTCTTCGCCGATGTGATATCGCGATATCGCATATCGCCAGTCGCAAGCGCCAAATGTCCAACCCAATGATCCCCCTCTTTCCCCGCCGACGCGATATCGCGATATCGCATCGAAATCTCTTCACCACAGTCCATCCAGTATCTCACCACGTCGCATTGTACTAGGGACCCACAGCTGACGTCATTCACCGTACAGCCGACGTCATTCTTACGCCAGCATCCAGAAAATCCTAAAAAGTTTCGTGCAGGGAGAAAAATCGCACTTCGGAGCTCCAGATGAAGAAACGGAGGCAGTTTCCGATGCGCGAATAGCACGAAGCACTATTTGCGCATCGCTACGGGAAATAGGCCATTTCGAGGAATCTTCAGGGAATCTTCTGATCGTCGAGCCCACTGCGTGCCGAAAGAGCCCGAAAATCGCCCAATCGTGCCAAAGGATCCGGTTTGAAGACAACAGCAGATCAGTCACAGAGTTTAAAGTGTATTAGATCAAATCAGCAGGCATCAAGCGTGTCAAAGAGTATTAGTCGAAAGCAGAAACCATTAATGTAGCGGCAAAGTGTATCAGAGAATATCTTGAGCAGCGGCCCAAAGCAAGAGAAAATTGAATATCTTCCAACAGATTCACAGAAGGAGAGTGAAACTACTTGAAGCTCTCAAATCATAATAATTGCACATTCAATTCGCACCAAAGCCGAACTGTAGCCCTGAAGCACATTCACTCCAGCAGCACTGCATCTGGTCCCCAAGGGCCAAATCGTCATTTGTTCTGATCCAGCTGCCCCTAGTGCAGCCAAAAAGATTTACTTGCATTTAATTCCAGCAGCATTTAGATTTTTGAAAAGTTCTAAGCAGACTTGTCAAGGTCACTTGTAATGATGTCTTTCCGATATTTTGTTTATAAATACCACCCTGAGCGATATTGTGAAGGGTTGGTTGGTTGGTAGTAGTTGTTGGTCAGTTTTCTTTCCAGCATTTTCTCTGAGCAAAGACTCGCACTGTAACTGTCATATTTTTCCATAATCAAAGATTGCTGAAAGCATGGATTGTGAAACAACTTGATGTTTTCTCTTGGCCAAGGAATGATCATGGAATTCCTGTGTCTCTGCATGATCCAATAAGTGTTTTTCTTCCCTGTTTATTTTATGTTTTTATCACCTTTCCGCCTTTCTAATTTGCAGGAAAAAAGAATAGCTTAAGATTTGTTTCATTACACCTTAAGTTCAATTTATGTATTTTTCAATGTTTTCTTCAGAAACAATTATGAGCTTGTATTCTTAAATGATCTGGTTTACCCTGTTTCTTTCACATATGAGTGCATGTCTTAGGAATTCTTAACTGCTCCGGGATCCCACCCATCCATTTCTCCTCTTTGTTAGCATGATGAAATGATTCTCTTTTGCCTTTCATCCCTGATTTTCATTATGTACTTTCAGCAGACCGAGTATTGTATCCTGTGTGGCTATCTTGCTCTGTGTCCCCTTGTGACCAAGAAAACGCTTGCATGCCTCAATCTGTGAGTCCATGCCCAATGGTTCGAAACTTATAACACTTTACTGTGCCTCTTTGTTCGAGAATCCTACCTTCTTTCCAATCACAATCAACATTCCCTTGAAGTCAGAAAGCTAGCCTAAAATCATCAACTAAGGTTGAATCTAAAGGAGAGAGCCCTCTCTGTTTGCAGGTGGGCTAGAACCTGCAATCAGAATATTGGTTTGTGGTTACCTCGGTTGTATCCCTATTAGGAGCCTAGGGACAACCTGAGTGATAACATAATGGCGACTCCACTGTGGATCTCCTCAGATAAATCAATGCAACCACTCTGCAGCTCTACAGTGGAAGAAATCGACTTGTAAAAGCATCGGTCGACCTATATCTGCGCACTCCTTTGGGGATTGAAGCACTATGTTCATCTTTAAACCCCACTAGAGGAACTGCTCCTATTTTTCAAGGCTTGTCACGCTTAGTTCTGATCTTTGATGGTGGGCAGAGATCAGGCACGTCAGAGTTTAAACATCCACTTGGCGACTCCACTTCAATTTCAATCAAAGGCTCCACTGAGGAATGAACCAAATGTTACAGCCAAGTACCCCATGTATTAACAACAAGAGAGAATGACCGAATATTGGGAGGAACTTCTGATAGAATAAGCTTTAGAAAAATGCAGAGAAAGTTTATCAGAGTTTGAACTTAATGACAAATTTTTCAGAGCAGTATTGTCAAAAATACCAGGCGGCCGGAATAAACTGTTCCTTGAGTTTGTTGTGGAAAAATATGAGAATGAAATTGAACTCTTGGGAGCTCAAAGTCAGTCTTGTGATTTCCACAACCCTCAAGAGTTTTACCAAAATCTCCCTCCTCCAGTTCACAAGGAAACAGTGTTGTCTCCTGAATTACAGTTTGAGTATGATCTGGGTTCCAAGGGAAAGACAGAAGGATCAACAGCTAGGGTCATTACCAAAGATGTAGCTGATCCTTCCTACCTAAAGAACCCAGAATCATGCCTAAGCTTCCATGCCTTTATTCAGGAGGGAACACTATTGCCCGAGGACCTGCGGATTCTGTGTGATCTGGGATCCAAGGGAAAGACAGAAGGATCATCTGCTAGGCTCATTACCGAAGATGCAGCTACTCCTCTCGACCCAGAAGATCTTATATCATGCCGAAGTCTCCCGTCCTCAACTTAGGAGAAGATGCCGCTACTTGCTGATTCACAAACTCTGCATGATTCTATTGAAGATTCAGAAGAAGCAGAAGAAGTTCTCTCATAGGGTAAGTTCATCGATCCAATCGCAGATTACATGGAACTTTGGCTTAACAAAATTTTGTTAACATGTTTTCTCAGTGAAGACCGTATGCTTCAGCAGCAAATGATGGAGGCCATAATTTTGGTTGTAAAGGCATATGCCCGGATGATTTTTTTGCATTTAGAAGCGATCAGTCAGCAAGTTTATCTCGTTTCACAGTTGCTTAAATGGATGCACTGGTTATTTGATTTTACCTAACGACAAAGTAGCTGCTGGTTAGGGTAGGTAGGTAGAAGGAATAAAGCGGCCAGAGAAAATAAGTTTTGCAGAAGACAGCAAGAAACTTAAAAACCAAGGCATTCTGGCCTGCTGTTCTTGACTTCCCGCAAGGAGAAGCCATCCCTGAGTGGAGCCACTGTTAGCTCCTGCTGCAGCAGGTATTCATTTTTCATGATTGGCATTTCACAGGCCAAATATGTCGTGCTTTGCTTGCTGCAATGCTCCATATTTGCTCAAACAGTCTCCAAATAAAGAAGGCTACTTCAAGTTCATTCAATTGCCTTCAAATTTTGTAAAGTTATCCCGTTATCGCTACTTTTACTTAAAGGGAGGTCCAAACAGTTTAATCTTGGTCTCCCTAGGTTTAAATTTCATGTTTTAGAATATAGAGATTGTAAATCTGTCCAAACAGTTTAATCTTGGGTAGATTCTTAGATAGGTAGAGAAACATAAGAGCCCAACAGCTTAATCTGGGCTTCCGGAAGAAATAAGGGTAGTATGTAGATAGGAAAGCATCAAAAGAAAAATGTATGACGGGTTTGCAAGTCTAAGTGCACCCCCAAACAAAAGAAGAAAAAATGCTAGGCAAGTAGGCTGGGTAGGTAGTTATGAGGCTGTTGAAATTGCTGACCAGTTCCAAGTTTTCAGGTATCATATCAGGCAGAACATAATCAGTGAAGATTTGTAAGAAAAAAGGCTCAAATGAGGTATAACTGACTCCCCTTCTCTATTTTCCCCAATCATTAACTAACATCCCAAAAGAGGTCAGGCTCTGCTTGACACATCTTAAGTTCCATCATCTTCATAACTCCGGCTTGAGTAAAGATTTGCTTTACTCAAAGTTGTTCCATATCTTCTCCCGAAGTATGGTCCTACCCCCTTGTAACAGCCTAAGCTCTCCCAAACTTAGTGCTTTCTTACCACCTCCATATTAACCACTAACATTATTATTTAGCTCCCTATTCTTCCCATCCCCTTATTAATATTAAGTAAAATCCCCTTATGTAATACCCCTCCCCCTGGTTGAAAAATAACCATAGCAACTCCCGAGAATTGTTCAGTTTATCAGAAACTAAGCAAGAACCCCGACCTCCAAAACCACCTTCCAGATACTATGGACTCCTTCCAAAGTATAAAGTTCCTCTGAGGTAACCGGACCCCTTCCGAAACCTCAAAAGCCCTTCACACCCACTTACTTACTTTTTCTCCTCAAAGCCGTTTTCGCATCGCAACTTCGCACTCTTACATTCATGCAAAACATTGCCTATCCATCCCCCGCCGATGCGATATTGCGATATCGGCGATCGGCGATCACAAACGCCGAGTGTCCAATCCATTCACCTCTCCATCTCCGCTGATGCGATATCGCGATATCGCGTATCGGCAGTCGCAAGCGCCAAATGTCCAACCCAATGATCCCCCTCTTTCCCCGCTAACGCGATATCACATCGGAATCTCTTCACCACAGTCCATCCAGTATCTCACCACGTCACGCTGTACCAGGGACCCACAGCTAACGTCATTCACCGTACAGTCGACGTCATGCTTACGCCAGTAGCCAGAAAAGCCTAAAAAGCTTCGCACAGGGAGAAAAATCGCACTTCGGAGCTCTAGATCAAGAAACGGAGGCAATTTCCGATGCGCGAATAGCGCGAAGTGCTATTCGTGCAACGCTACGGGAAATAGGCCATTTCGAGGAATATTCAGGGAATCTTTTGATCGTCGAGCCCACTGCGCGCCGAAAGAGCTCGAAAATCGCCCAATCGTGCCAAAGGATCTGGTTTGAAGCCAGCAGCAGATCAGTCACAGAGTTTAAAGTGTATCAGATCAAATCAGCAGGAATCAAGCGTGTCAAAGAGTATTAGTCGACGACGGAAACCATCAATGTAGTGGCAAAGTGTATTAGAGAATATCTTGAGCAGCGGCCCAAAGCAAGAGAAAATTGAATATCTTCCAGCAGATTCATAGAAGGAGAGCGAAACTACTTGAAGCTCTCAAATCATAATAATTTCACATTCAATTCGCACCAAAGATGAATTGTAGCCCCGAAGCACATTCACTCCAGCAGCACCGCATCTGGTCCCCAAGGGCCACCTCGTCATTTGTTCCGATCCAGCTGCCCCCAGCACAGCCAAAAATATTTACTTGCATTTAATTCCAGCAACATTTAGATTTTTGAAAAGTTCTAAGCAGACCTGTCAAGGTCACTTGTAATGATGTCTTTCCGATATTTTGTTTATAAATACCACCCTAAGCGATATTGTGAAGGGTTGGTTGGTTGGTAGTAGTTGTTGGTCAGTTTTCTTTCCAACATTTTCTCTGAGCAAAGACTCGCACTGTAACTGTCATATTTTTCCACAATCAAAGATTGCTGAAAGCATGGATTACGAAACAACTTGATGTTTTCTCTTGGCCAAGGAATGATCATGGAATTCCTGTGTCTCTGCATGATCCAATAAGTGTTTTTCTTCCCTGTTTATTTTATTTTTTTATCACCTTTCCGCCTTTCTAAATTGCAGGAAAAAAGAATAGCTTAAGATTTGTTTCATTACACCTTAAGTTCAATTTCTGCATTTTTCAATGTTTTCTTCAGAAACAGTTATGAGCTTGTTGTATTCTTAAATGATCTGGTTTACCCCATTTCTTTCACATATGGGTGCATGTCTTTGGAATTCTTAACTGCTCCGGGATCCCACTCATCCACTTCTCCTCTTTGTCAGCATGATGAAATGATTCTCTTTTTCCTTTCATCCCTGATGTTCATTCCTCACTTTCAGCAGACCGAGTATTGTATCCTGTGTGGCTATCCCGCTCTGTATCCCTGTGTGACCAAGAAAACGCTCACATGCCTCAATCTGTGACTCGATGCCCAATGGTCCGAAACTTATAACACCTTACTGTGCCTCTTTACTCAAGAATTCTACCTTCCTTCCAATCACAGTCAACATTCCCTTGAAGTCAGAAAGCAAGCCCAAAATCATCAACTAAGGTTGAATCTAAAGGAGAGAGCCCTCTCCGATTGCAGGTGGGCTAGAACCTGCAATGAGAAGATTGGTTTGTGGTTACCTCGGTTTTATCCCTACTAGGAGCCTAGGGACAACCTGAGTGATAACAGATCCACTAACCTGTTGTGAGCGGGATGACCTCGCATCGTCGGCATCGATGCTGTTAACCCTACTGTACAGCGTCGCGCTCTGAACGGAGAGCTTCCCATCAAAAGAGAGGCTTTCCAGTCCATCATTCTTAGTCCAGAGATCGATTCCCCCGGGCATCTGAAACCTATCGGCCAAGGCTTGGAGATGCTTGTCAACGGTAATGGCGAACAAAGTAGGGGCTTTGGCAGACTTTTCCCAGGACTTTTCAAGATTGGCCGTGGCTGCTCTGAGCTCTGGTCGCTTCTGCATTTCGTAAAGCTGGTGCTCTCAGGAGGCGGGCTTTGAATAGCTGCTTGGGTTTCTGCTCTTGCATTCTCTTCTTCCACTACCATTTGATCGAACGGTTCAGCTTTTCCCAATCGTCTAACATATTATCTAACGATATCTAAGGGTGACAAGTAAACATGAAGGGGAGTTGATTTCAGAGGGAAACGTCTTATGGTGTAATTATTTGAAGAAGGCATTCCAAGATAAGAACAATCCTAAAAGGACATACCTAGTGAACATCGAGATGGGGTATGTGACTTAAGAGGTAGTGTGTTGACTCACATAAAGCCTCGTAACATTATTCTCTAAAATAAAATGATCTCGTCAGTTAAAGGCCTTACTATATTCACAGTACTAGTTATGACTTTGATGCTTAAAGATGGCTTATCAGTTTGACTCTTCTTATGAGAACTCTTCGGTTTGAGAATATCTTTATATCAGTTGTACAATTATGAATATCCCCTAGTTAAGAGGGAGTGTTGGAAAATGTAACTAGTTTTGGTCTTCACAATTGTCATTCTACTCATTTCATTATGTACATATTATGTTACAAGCAAAAGGATTGAAGAAAAATATTATTTTCAAGCATCGGTTTCATGCTCCATTTGAATGGTTTTCTAGTTCAAGCATGAATTTCATGCTTCTAGGGTTTGTAAAGTGAAGAAAATATTTATCTTCGGTCAAGAGAATCATTATCCTTTGTATAAAACTCTTTTGGTAAAGTTGTAACATTTAAAAGGATTTATTTTTTAGTCTGGAAAGTCAAAATGACCTCCAAGACCAATTCAACCCTACTAGCCAAAATTATATCAAAGAAAGGGTTATTCGACCTCATGAGAATCATATATATAGAACGAGCTTTGAACTCATTAACACGCACTTCAAAAGTTTGATCCAAAGCAAAAATAAGGAGAAAGGAAGAGCGAAAGTCAAAATCAAGGAAGAAATAAGAATGATTTTTCAATTTGTTTCTCTCTCACACGCACAAAATTAGGGTTTGTGGTAATATGTTGTAGTGGATGACATTTCTTGTATCAATGCATCCTAAATTTTGTGACTGGTGGGCAAAAATATGAGTTTGAAGTAGATTTGAAGGGTTTGAATTAAGTTGAATTTGACTCATTAAAGGAGGATTTCTTGGAGGGAAGACTTGGTGCTTAGAGGAGGTCTTGACTTTGGTCTTTGGGTCTTCGATTTATCATTTGAATTGATTCCATAATAAGAGAAGATATTCTTATTGAATTCCCCTTAGTGGTGTTTTTCCCCAGCTTGGAGCCTATATTTTGTGTCCATTGTCTTCTATGATCTTCATGGTTTACGATCTTGATAATTGTTTCATGAAGAGAATGTAATAAAGAACAATAAGAATCTAATTGATGAATTTCAAAAGCAATTATTAAGTATAAGAAGAATTGTTTAAATATCCACCATAATTTATTCTCCAACATCTCCTTTATCAAAAGGTATCCCAATGCTAACAACTAGAAAATATTCTATAATCAATATCTTACCAATTTCATACCATCCTTATGGTTATCCCTTACCACATTAAACCAACAAGAAATGATATAATGAATAATCTCACCAATAATGGATGTTATGGTCTAACCCATCCACTCTCTTCCACATAGTATTCCAAGCGCAAACCACCTCTCAAGCTTGAATGTTAAATCCTAATGAAACAAGATCCTCATCTATTAGATGGGGTAACCAGGGTTAAAATAGTGGGGAAATGTGTTTCGATCACACCACCATCCCAAAAGCCGATGGAAAGTGGAAATAGACCCCTCTCAAAGATCATTTATGGCATTCACATTATATTGATGGCTGCCACAACTCTCCAACTGACATTCCGTTCATTGTCTAGCCTCGTTATTTTCACAAAATGGGAATTTCATGGGATTTGTAGTGGTTTCATATCCATAGAAATACAAATACTATGTATTTAAATGATAAAAAAAAATATTTTCAATCATATGGAATTTAATGATCAACCATTAATGGCTATCCAACAGAGATTTTGCATAGGGCACAAAGATTTCCATAGGAGAGCTTAGTATGGAGAGCATCCACATTGGCTATTATTGACATTTGACTCTTGTCCTCTTATGTGAATCTCCCTTTATTCACAATTTGTTGTAACTCATTACAAACACCTTATCTCCTAGCAAGTTTTATGGTTTTTTAGCTAGACTAGTCATGCTGCCAACTCCACGACTAGGAGGGAAAAACAAGCCTAGTTAAGTTATTCCTCTTCCCATACCATGGTTAGTGTCCTCTTAATTAGCACTTTGGTTCTTTGGGAATTCAAATATTTTCATCCAATCAACATGACCCAACAATGAAATACCATCGTGAAGGAGAGACCACCCTGCCAAGAAACCATGTGATCCTCTTCAACCTCAATATATTATGATTTTCTAGTTATACAACTTTATTTTTAATCATTGGCTTGGGAAATTATATTATGTTACAAATGTTTTAGGTTGTGAGCTAACTCAGCCTCTAGGAATTTTGGATAAGGAAACGAAGCTTTATTTGGGCTCCTCCACTCTTTTCAAATCATACGTTCCTCCCTCAAACCTCTCATATTTTTGGTTGGTTGTAGTTCCGTGAAAAAGAGCCATAATCAAACAAGGAGTAACTTACTACCAGAATAGGTGTCTTTCTAGATCTCAAACCCAACTTGAGAGCTCATCCACTTTCTACCAAGTTTTGATCCCTCAAAATTAAAGAATAAATCACTTAGGTAGAAAGATAACTCTTCGATGTGAAACAAAATCTTATAAACAAAAAGGTGATAGCTAAGGTGATCTACCTCTTGGTGATCCCTCTACCACAATAAAAATACATTTATGGCTCAAATATACTCTTGAAAATGATGAAGGACATATTTCTCAAAGAGGGACATTCTGTGAAAGCAAGAAGTCGAACAAGTATCAATTTTACTTAGTTTCTATGAGTCCTATTGTTCAATCTAAGCCATGTATGTTCAAAGAAGTTGTATAGCACAAAGTCTCGAAGAATGCAATGAATTAGGAATATGAACCTATCATGAAAAATGATGTGTGGGATGTGGCGCCTAGATCGAAGGACAAGTCCGTAGACACCTAAAAATGGCTATACTAAATTAAACACAGACTTGATTGGAGTGATGAAAAATATAAGGCCAGGTTCATTGCTCGAGGATTCTCTCAGAAGGAAGGAGTTTACTGTGACGAGATATTTGCACCAATTTCCCAATATACCACTAATTTATTGATTATTTCTTTTGCTACCTCTCAAGGATGGAGCTTACATCAAATGGAAATTAAGAATGATTTCTTGCATGGCTTGCTTAAGGAGGAAATCTACTTGGAAAAAATTTAGGGGTTCAAAGTACAAGATCGAAGGACACAACTATGTAGGTTAGGTTAATCCCTCTATGCATTGAAGTAAGCCCCTAGGGCTTGGTAAGAAAGGATTGATAGTTATCTTATGAAGGTCGGATTTAAAAGGAGTGATGTTGATCCTAACCTATACTCTAAGGTTGAAAAAAACATGCCTCTCATTTTTGGTCCTTTATGTAGATTATCTCTTTTTGACAGGTGCAAGCCCTCTCATTTATCAATTCAAAAGGGAGTTGGATTCTAAGTTTGAGATCAAGGACATAGGTCTGATGCACTACTTCCTAGGCCTAGAGGTTTGGAAAAACCGAGGTGATATTTTCCTTTCTCAAGGAAAATACATTGCGAATTTGCTAGAGAGATGTGGGATGGTGGGTTGTAAGTATTATTCTACTCTGATGGAACTCAACTTTAAGAAACTATGTGGAAGTGTTGCTTGGCTCGAATTGGAAAACCTTTCGAGTATCGACAACTTGTGGGGGCCCTAAATGTTCTTGGTAAACTTTCGAACATATATATTCTTTAATGTGAATACAATGAGTCAGTTTATGGTCGAGCCTCATCACATACATTAGATTGCTTCTAAGAATCTCTTGAGATATCTCTGTGGCACAATCAATGATAGACTGAGATACATTGTCAGGAATTTAAGGCTACATGGATATAATGAAGCTAATTGGGATGGAAGTGTGTTCGATTCTAAGAGAAAATCTAGATCTTTCTTCTCATTGGGATATGATTCAATTTCTTAGATGAGAAGGAAGCCAAAATTAGTTTCTCTAAGCACCGTCGAGGCTGAATACATTGTTGTTAGTATGGCCTATTGTAAAGTTGTTTGGTTGAGGAAGATCTTTAATAAGCTATTTGAGCATGTGTTGGAGACCACCATGATATACTGCGACAACCAGAGTGGGATTCTCCTTTCAGAGAATCTTGTGTTCCATGACTATTACCGGGAATAGTGGCCACTCGGATGCTGCTATTCCCACTAAGATGGATGGCTATCTTAGAAACAAACAAGTAAAGTCTACTTTCATTTTCCTTTATGAAAATAGACAAAAGGAGAATCAAGAAGACCAACCTTAGTCTTGCGCTTGATTTCCTCTCCTTCTTGATAGAGCTTCGCCGCTTCTTCTTCGTGTGCCCAGCTTCAAAGAGCACCTGTGGAATCACAACAATATACTACTATCGAAGAAGCAAAGATCTATATTCATAAATAACACAGGACCAGATTTGTGTTAACCATACAAGTGCATATATAAACAAGTACACAAGAATATGGAGGAAAACTTGAATAGCTTTATTAAGATGAAAAGTAGCAAGAGGATTACAACCATATGTTCTAACCCAGCATCATCCTCTAGCTAGGAAGCCCTTCTTCACCTCAAGCAAAGCTTAGATCACCCAACACTATGAATCTACACCAGAAAACCAACAAAACCTCTCTATAAGATACAAAATTCCAGCCTTTGGATCTTTGTGATGAGGGATCCATATACAGATGATTACAGAGAGGTGAGTCATTTTCTAGGATCTTGATTAGTGTCTTCTCTTTGATAGTTCCTACTTCCACTTGGAGAATGATGATCTCTTACTCATCCCTGGTCGAAAACAGAGAGGCAAGTGTTAGAGGGGAAGCTTCTGGAAGATTCCATGATCTTCCACCTCAAATCTTGTCCCTGCCATTTGTCCATTCCCGACCATTGCACCCTATAGAGGAGCAATTTAGTATGCATCACACCTTGTACACTGGGAAGGTGATATGCATCGTACCCTCTGCACTGAGCTTTCAGTATGGTCTAGTTTTGACCATTTATGAGCAGTTTTCAGTGGAAAACTTCTGGGAGATGATGTAATCAGCTGACCTTGTTCCTTTAGGCGGTGAAGCAACACTTTTAGGGACTTAGGAGCCTCAGTTTATGGACATTTATGATTGGGGTTGAAGTGCCCAAAAATGTCTATAACAGATAGTGCAGGCCCATTTTATATGCAATGTATTACATTGTAATACATTACAATATAAAGTATACAGACATGTTTTACGATATGGAAACAACTAGAGTTTATGTATGGAAATGCGGCTAGAGTTTATAAACTTCCAAATGGATTTCACATAAATTTCAATGTATAACAAGAGAAATGTGACTTAATGAATATACAAAGGGTTTCTGGGTATGGCTAGAGTTTCGGGAATTAATATTGAAATAGGATAATTTCCAAGGGAAAAAGGGTTTTGACTTAGGATTTAGGAATTTCTCATGGAAAAGGGGATTTTAAAGGGAATGGGGGGATTTATGAGGGAAATTGAGGTATATGGGGAGATGAATGAAATATGAAATCTGGATATTGAGACAAGTTGAAATCTCCTTGAACATCATTATGTATCCTATTACTAATCCCATGATGATGACATCAGGTGATGACATGAATCTTTTGATGATTTTGATGACTTGATCTATTGATGACATCTGATGGAGTATGAAACCGACCATTAGATGAGACTGAGATGGCGATCAAGAATTTTACTGATGAGTCATCTAATGAGTAATGACACAACCAAAATGGCATTGGACCATGAAGTGGAGGGAGTAGTAATGGCCTAGAACTGACCAATGATCAAATTTTATTTGAAAATATAACAATTTGACCTGATAACCCTATCAACAACTTTGTAAGAGAATATTTGATTGCTAGTGATTGACAGGACTGACAGGCACTAACAACGACCACTCCCCCTCCCTAGAGATGTCAAATATGTTTCCATTTTAGACCCCTTAGCAACATGCATATCAAATCACCTAGACATTAGTAGCAAGTTATAATAGCCACACAACCACATAGAAGAGGATTCAAATCTTCCCTTATCTCTTCTTCAAGGCATCATCCTATCTTGAGTTTCCTTCATTCGACCTCTAATGTTTGCTGAGGTAGATCTAGTGTATCATGACATAGTCCCTAGATCCTTTCCCTCTACACATCTTCCTCTTGTTGTGGCTGTTTGCACTTGAATTTGAGGGGGTTTTCATTTTTTTTCTTATAGATTTCATGTTTCTACATTACTTGATCTTTATATAAGATAATTTTTAGTACTTCTCCTATGTATTAAGTTCATTATACGTAGTAGTCCCATTGACATACGTGTGTGGCCATTTATTTGACATTAACATAATTATATCATCTTATGTTATCTTATCATTGCCTTTATTCCTTTAGTTCAACCATGTTTGGGTTGACAATTCTTGTTAATGAGAAGTTCCCTTAATTAATTACACAAGTACAATTGAGATCACCTTAGTTTACATGAAAGTAAGATTACACAAGCACCTAAGTTATGTGATAATTGAATCCAAGATTATTCATGTATTGGCTAGTCCTACTTCTAGGAGATATTTTATTGCTAGTAAATCCTCCTCCCATTTGGGCCCTCCTCCAATGGTTAGCACTATATAATCAATCATACCGCAACAATACCATAAGACAAAGCCTTTCTTGGTGGCTCTCATATCATTCCACCTTTTCAAATTATAGCAAAGTGCACAAGGCTATACTTTGGTCCATCAAAGCTCCTTTCTTGGATGGCAAGCAATAGGGTTATGCTCATAACATACCTTTCTTCCTAGTTGGATTTCCCTGACAAAAGTAAAGCATAGGAAATGAATCAAATAGATGCAGTTTCCTATCTGATCACAATTGAAATATCAAGAATATATTAGCATGCTCTTGATTAGTGAGAAGCCATGTAACCCATCCATGTCTTACAATGTTTTTCTACCTATATGATTGGAAGGAATTTACAGTTGGATCTACTTGTGACCCTTATAACTTGGATGGATCTTATTATTTGGGTTTTGTTTCTTCCTGGGAAATATGCAATTATAGCTGATGCATAACTTTGAAAGATCTTGATTTTTATGTCTATATTCTTGTTTTGGTACATTTTGGTTCTCTTATATTTAGGGTCACTTCTCGTAGTTGTTTCATGTTTTTCCTATTTTTGCATGGGTATGTTTTAGCTTCCATATTTATATAGCTTTCATACTTGCTAATATTTAAAAATCTTTCATTGGTTATGATGTTCTCAACAAACTTGCGATTCCCCACCCTAAATAGTACTAACATGTAAGAATTGTTTATTATATTTTTTCTTTGATTAATGCAATTGTTGGATACTTTGAAGATATTAGTGAGGAAGATAGAGTATCATCAGACAATAATCTAAATAGTACACCTCCTTTTTTTGGATCTTAGGCCAAATATACAAAAGGTATATTTTTGGAGATAGTCTTCATGCACTCTTCAATGGTTGGCATGTTGGATGCTTTTGCAGAGGATGTTATTGAACATGGTGGATGGTAACAGCTAGAACATGTAACACTTTATAACATTTTATAATACCTATTTAAATGCATCTGAGCCTTTAATATCTATTTTTATTTTCTTGTTCAAACTTAAAGTGTGTACTTAATTTAATTAATCTTTGTTGTACTAATGGAACCATTTTTCACATACATTTGTAGTTTAGTATTGTTTTTGTTTCTTAGAAAATTGTATGCATATGTTTGGAATTATTATAATGTTATTTATGATGAATCAACCCTATTTTAAGGGGTTTTGCATGGAAAAGCCTCTAGAAAGGCACAAATGTTAAGGAAAAAAAATATTTTAGTGGAGCATTCGGTATAGAAGGGTGACACTTGGATGGTTTTATTATCTCAAGGTCATAATGAAGGGTTGCTTCCCACATCTAGGAAATTCTAGATTATTCATTTATATTTTATTCCATATAAGTGTAAAGAAATCCTATAAAATGAGGCTTCCTATCCATTGGAAATAATTCATTATGAAGAAATTATGTAGACACTTGTATTTGGGGTTGAAGATAAAATTGCAGGTTTGAAGCTTATTTCTAGAAAAATATTCAGGGCTGATTTGTACCCAAGGTCATCATCATTTTGTTTCAGATTTATTCCTTCTTGGTTGGGCATCATATTTTACTATTATCGCGGGCTAATGTTAGTTGTTGAGTGGCTGAAAGATAGGTGTGTTGACCTTCTTCCTCGTTGTTTATGTTATCATATTTCGAAAGTATTATTCAAGGTTGATTATTAAATAGAAATTTATTTTCTTTTGCTTCCTATGCCTAAATTGATATTTTAAGCCTCACTTGGATGATTGATGATTGCATTAGTGTATCTATTGAGCATATTTGTTTGGTTGTAATTTTTTTGTTTGGATATGTTAGACTGGTAGATAAGATAAAATAAGAAAATATAAGATAAATGTATTAATGTCCAAAAAATGACTACTGAAGTAGGTCAATGAGACTGCTTTAGGTACAATGATGTCCATACAAAGTGGGGCTTCCAAAGTGACTCCTATATAATATAAATATACCAGAAGTAAAATCACAATCAAATCTAAAAACCTAGAAGGCCAACTCTAGAGAGTTGAGAGACAATATTCTAGGAAACCTTCTAGGCTCTCCAAATGCTCCAAGCAATAAAAGTCCATTTGTTATGCAACCAACTCACAAAACAAAAGAAGAAATAGATCAATGACTTCAAAATTAGCCTCTTCAAGGGGGAAACCTCCTTTACATTACACAAATGAACTTGGATGATACAAATGAAAAGATCTCATTTCTATATATAGGAGTGTAAGGGGTCACAATTATAATTAGAGCCTACATAACAATATTGTTGCAAGGGCACAATACTAACAATAGTGGGCTTCTATGGGTGATCCAGGAGGATCCTAGAGGATTGATCCAGATGGATCTTCAGAAAGCACCAGTAGCATAGTAAGAAGGCTCAAAACTCAAAGTGGCGGGATCTAGATAAACTTAGCATCTGATCAAAGTGATTTCAATGGTGCGAACAACACTCAAATCCGAGTTCATATGAAGAAGTTAGAGCAAGTCAAAGTTTATGTGTGACTTCTCCAGGTGACAGGAGGGGATGATGTGGCAAAAGTCTTAGCAAATGGGGAAGCGCCAAATGGTAGGTTTCCATTGGTCCCGCATATTGAAAATCACAGCAAGAGAAAGAAGCGGCTTAAGGAAAATCGGCCCTAGGCAAGTTGCAATGTGATAATTGCATATCAAAATCGCAAAAGGCAAGGGTTAAAGAATCAGCCCCTGTTCAAGCCAAGGTTGCGATGTGATCAAATCACAATTTTAAATCGTAGTGGGAGCAGTCATATGGAGTACCACTGCAGGATATGTTGATTGTGATTTACGATGGGCTTTAAACCTGATATTTTATACAGTGTGTTTTATAACCCCTAGTGGGTCCGCTGTTATCAAAAAGGTTTGGGTCGATACACTAATGGAAAGCATAGATTGCAATTTGCGATGGGGGCTTCCGGACCTGATACTCTATGCATTATGTTTAATAATCCCGACGGGTCCACAGGGTGCCTAATGTATGGGTGTTGGGTTCATTCGCCGATTGAGATTTGTGACAGGGTTCCCGGATGTGATATTATATATGTCATGTTTAATACTTCTGATGGGTCTTCCGTATCGCAGAGTGCCTATTGTTTGTGTTTGGGTCTGTCCGTCGATTACAGGGAACATCGATAGATTAAGGTAATCACTGATAAATCCACTAGTTAAGAATTAATGTGTCCATTCTTGTATTATTCCGTGGGTTTATTGTTTGATGTGAAACAACTTGTTAGTTTTCTATGATTAAACAGGTTGTTACCTGTAGACTATTTCAGGGTTCGAGAATCTCTATTTAAAACAGCCCGCCTGCCTAAACTTGTCATTTTGTTTAAACTAGTCGGATTGTTAAGGATCCTGCCACCAACATATAAATTGGGCTATCTGCACTGTGAGAGGGCAGAGACTGACATAGAATATTGTGCACAGTAGTAATCCATCCCGATAGTAGGCCGAGACCTCACCTTGAGCAGCAAGGAGGTTCTCAGAGGGTGTAGAAAGCCCGATTATTTGAATTGATTGTTCAAATAGGCAATTCTACATGATTTTTCACTAGGAAGTCAGTGGTGTTGTTTGTCTCTAGAGATGGGCTCTCCTTTTGCCATTTATCTTCTAGATTGGAGGTATAAATATTTTTATTTAAAAATCTACTTGTACTTATCTCTTTACATGCCATTTAGTGAATGAAGGCCTCCCCACTATTGAGCAGGTCCTACAAATGTAGTCCAAATTGGATGAACTCTATAATAAATTCTATGTGGCTTGATCTCATGTGTGATTATGTCTCTTTTACCTTCATTTTATATGCTTATGTTCCATGGTTTTTAAGTGCTTTGTTATATGTAATTCTAATGCATTTATAAGAAAAACAATCCTGGATCAAGTGGTATTAGATTAGGGCTTAGTTGATGCGATTTGAATGAGTACGTTAACTAGAAACAAGATTCAAAGGATGTGCACTACGAAGAGGAGACATGGAAGATGTTGAAACAAGTTGGGAAGAGAAGTGTCTTTTGCTGATAGGAAATTGCATGCGTGAATGAATGAATGTGCATCCATGGGGGGTGATAAAGAAATGCACGACCTTCCCACGAAGAGAGGAGGAGACAAAGAGATTGGAGAGAGATGCGCCATCCACATCTTCCAGTGCTTATGCATCTTATTCAGTGCCTTCCTCAAATGGGGAGGTTAACCAAAAAATTGAAGAAGAAGGTAAAGAAGTTCTGGAGGAAGAAGGATTATTGTAGTCATCATGACAGAGGTAGTCACCAAAGAGTCACATGTTGGAGGCTCCATCCAGAGTAGTGTCACAAGGACAAAGCATCCGTGCATGAACCATGTGAAACAATTGTTCGATCAACGAATGTGCCACAAGGAGGATACCCATTCACATTGATAAGTGAGAGATGGTTCTTCAAGGTGTGGTAGAATGTAATGGCCTTGTTTTTAAATCATGTGTTGTATGTTTAAAATGTAAAAGTGATGATGTGTTTTCCATCACTTGCTTGACAATGATTTTTGGCCTTATTTTATGTTGCATTTTAAACTGTGAAAGTGATGATGTGTTTCCATCATTTGTTGAACCAACAATAGTGTTTGGCCTTATTTTTGTAAATCATGTGTTGCAGTGATGATGTGTTTTCCATCACTTGTTGAAGAAACAATGATGTTTGGCCTTGTATTGATAGGTAGAGTATTGTTTCCATTTTTATGTAAACTTGACCATAGAGCATGTGTTATAAACTCATGGCAAGTATGGGATGCTTGGCTCATTTTTGGTCATATAGCTAAACATGTAATTTGTGAGATATTGTACTACAGTTTTACAGGAGATGTAGGTGTCGGCTTATCACTTATGGCTCTGAAGGAAAGTGTTAAATAATTGGTCCCCGATAGAGCCAAGGTTGTGATGCCATCAAATCGCAATTGCAAATTGCAGCGGGAGTAGTCATATGGAGTACCACCCTAGGATCTTCCGGTTGTAATTTGTGATGGGCTTCAGACTCGAAATTTTATACACTGTGTTTCATAACCCTAGTGGGTCCGATGTTATCGCAAAGGTTTGAGTTGATACACTGATGGAAAGCACGGATTGCAATTTGTGATGGGGGCTTCCAGACTCGATTCTCTATGCATTATGTTTAATAATAATGGCGAGTCTGCAGAGCACCTGATGTATGGGTGTTGGGTTCATCCGCCGATTGCGATTTGCGATGGGGTTCCCGGATGCGATATTTTATATATGTCATGTTTAATACTTCTGGCAAGTACGTTATATCACAGAGTGCCTGTTGTTTAGGTTTAGGTTTGTCCGCCGATTGCGGGGAACGTTGATAGACTAAGGCTGTCATTAATAAAGCCACTGTTAAGGATTAATGCTCTGATTCTTATGTTATTCTGCTAGTTTAATGTTTGATGTGAAATGACCTGTATGAGTTGTTCAATGGAGGTTTTCTATGATTAAACAGGTTAATCAGGTTGTTACCTGTAGACTATTTCAGGGTCCGAGAATCTCTGTTTGAAACAACCTACCTGCCCAAACTTGTCATTTTGTTTAAACTGACCGAATTGTTAAGGATCCTGCCATCGGCATATAAATTTGGCTATCCGCACAACGAGAGGGGGGAGACTAACATAGAATATTGCGCATAGCAGTAACCCATCCCAACAGTAGACCAGGACCTTGCCTTGAGTAGCAGGGAGGTTCCGAGGGGGTGTAGAAAGCCCGATTATCCAAATTGGTTGTTCGGATAGGAGATTCTGCACAATGTTTTGCCAGGAAGTCAATGGTGTTGTCTGTCTTTAGAGCTGAGCTCTCCATTTTCCAGCTATTTGCTTGTACTTCTCTCTTTCCATGTAATTTAATGAATGAAGGCCTCCCCACTATTGAGTAGGGCCTGTAGATGTAGTCCAAATTGGATGAACTTCGTAATCGAATCTCTGTGTCTTGATCTCATGTGTGATTATGTCTCTTCTATATTAATTTTATATGCTTATGTTCCATGGTTTTTAAGTTCTCTATTATATGTAATTCTGACGCATCTATAAGCAAAAAAATCTTGGATCAATTGGGCACAATAATAACAATATGGGGACTACATGGGCACAACAACACAATACAGGGGTTGCACTAACAAAAATAAGGGCTACAGTAGTAGTATAGGGACCTAATATGCCCCTCTCCTTCACAAAAGTGTTGTCCTCAATGCTTGAGTAGTTATGGACGCATTTGTATAAAATTATCATCCTCCCATGTGGAATCTTCAGTGGCTAAGTTCTTCCACTTGATGAGATACTCCAAAATTGACTGATTTTGTAGCTATTGAGTTCTTGTTTCCGTGACTGCTTCAGGTTCCAAAATGATTTTTCCTTCCTTGTCAAGTTATGAAAATATTGTTTGAACTGGGATCTTGTCACCTATAACCTTCTTTAAGCATAAAACATGGAAAACGGTGTGCACCCGAGAAGATGCAGGAAGCTCCAATTTGTATGCCATATTACCAATATTTTGCAACACCTTGTAAGGACCATAATACTTTGGTGATAATTTATTATCCTTCTTATATTACTTGAGGGAAATTTGTTTATATGGTTGTAGCCTTAAAAATACCTAGTCCACTACATCAAAAACTTATTTCACTATGAGTTGATCTCCCTGTTATTTCATTTGATTCTACGCCAAAGGGAGATTATCGTTTAAGAGTTGGAGAACTTGTTGTTGATGATGCTCGATGTGATTCTTCCGCCGCTTGAACCTTAGAATTTTTCTCTTAAATATGATGTCATGGATGGTGGATGATATCCATAAAGTGCCATAAATGGGGTCATTTTTGCTGCAGTATGGAAGGAAGTGTTATACCACCATTCAACCAGAGGTAACCACTTGACCCATTGTGTTTGTTTATCATATACAAAGCAATGAAGATATCCTTCCAAACATTTGTTCACTATATCCATTTGTCCATTAGATTGAGGATGATAGGATGAGTTATGAGATAATTGAGTACCCAGACAAGAAAATAATTCCATCCAAAAATTTCCAGTGAAAATGGGATCTTTGTTGCTTACAATAATCTTTGGGTTTCCATGTAGCTTTTGAATTGTTTCCATAAATGTAGTAGCAATTGTATTGGCTTTAAATGGATGAGATAATTCACAAAAATGTGCATACTTGGTAAGTCTATCAACTACCACCATGATGACACTTTTTCCTTCGAACTTGGGTAAACCTGTGATAAAATCCATTGAGACCTCCTATCAACATTGACTTGGAATGGCTAAAGGTTGTAATAGACCTAGCGTCTTAATTTTCTCAACTTTATTTTGTTGGAAAACCAAACACTCTACCACAAAATTTTGAACATCATATTTAAGGCCTTCCCAAAAAAATTCCTTCTTAACACTATTGTAAGTTTTTAAAAATCCTGAGTGCATTCCTAAGGGAGAGGTGTGAAATTCCAAAAGAATATTTTGTTTGAGGTGTGAATTCTTACAAAGATATAAGCGATCTTTGTTCCATAATGAATCATTTTTCAGCTAAATGTATCATATATACGAGGATCTTGCTGCAAGTTTTGAATGAGTGTCCACACTTCTTCATAATTATTCCATTCATCCCTTGCTTCAATTACCCAATCTAGTTGGATAATAGAAATGGCACAAAGAAATCCTTCCACGTTGTCATCCTTTCTTGAGAGTGCATCTCCAACAACATTTTTCTTCCCTTTTCTATAGATGATTTCAAAGTCATAACCCAACATCTTTGTGACCCATTTTTTCTACTCTTATGAATATAATCTTTGTTCCAAAAAGTATTTAAGGCTATCATGATTTTTTTTTTACCTTGAAGTGTCCTCCCATTAGGTAAGGTTTCCATTCTTTTAGTGCATGTAGTATTGCCAACGTTTCCTTCTCATAAATAGGTTTTTGTAAATACTTTCCTTTTATTGGATGACTTTAAAAAATAATGGGTCTTCCTTCTTGTATTAAAACAACACCAATTCCATTTCCAGAGCCATCACATTCCACAATAAAGGCTTTTGCGAAGTCCAGCATAGCTAAGACCGGTTCTTGGCACATTGCCTCTTTAAGATGTTCAAAGGCCTTAGTTGCTTCTGGATTCAAAGAAAATGCATCTTTCTTCAATAATGATGTTATAGTTGTTGCTATTCTCCCATAATTCTTAATAAACTTGTGATAATACCCTATCAACCCGAGAAATCCTCGAATATTTCTTATGGTTGTGGGGATTTTCCATTCCTTAATGGCTTTAATTTTGTTAGGATCTAACTTAACACCTTCATGAGATACAATATGACCCAAATATTCCACCTCTTGTACTTCAAACAAACATTTGGAAGTTTTTGCATATAATTGTTTCTCCTCCAACAATTTGAGCACCCTATCAACATGTTGAACATGATCCTTCCAAGACTTTCTATAGATTAGTATATCATAAAAAAATACTAATAAAAGTTTTTTAAGGAAGGGTTTGAAATGGAATTCATCAAACCTTGAAATGTTGAAGTTGCATTAGTAAGGTCAAAAGGAATGATCAAAAATTTGTAATGACTCTCATGAGTTATGAATGCTATTTTTGGAATGTCTTCGTCCTTCATTCTAATTTGATGATATCTGTAATGAAGATCCAACTTGGTGAAGTAAATTGATCCATGTAATTCATCCAACAATTCATCAATAAAGAGAATGGGAAATAAGTATTGGGATTTTCGTAGTGCATTATATTAGATATCATTTTGGGATTCAACTTCATTAAGTAAGTCATTCATCTATGACCATTTCCATGAGAGGTAGTTGTAACTAACTAATTTTTCATGCTATTTGAATAGTCCACTTAGCTTTCATTGCATTTTGGATTGTTCAATGAGCATCACCCGATGTAATGAATGTTAAGTGGACTACTCAAAAATCATGGGAAATTAGTTAGTTACGACTACCTATCATGGAAATGGTCATAGATGAATGACTTACTTAACGCAGTTGAATCCCAAAATTATATCTAAGAATGGGAAATTTATCTTTAATAGTGAGCTTGTTGAGCTCCCTATAATCCGGACACATGCGCCATGATCAATCCTTCTTGTGTACCAATACTATTGGAGTTGAGAAAGAACTTTGACTACGATGAATTATACTAGTCCCTAGCATTTTTGCAACCATACATTCAATTTCACTCTTTTGGTTATACATATATCTATATGGGCTGATGTTTGGGGGAACAATTCCTGGAATCAAATGAATAGCATGATCATGATCACGAATAGGTGGGAGAGCTTTGGGAGTCTCAAATACTTTGGAATGGTTTTCCAAGACTTTTTAGAGATCTGGAGAAATAGATGATTTCGACGTTCGAACATCTAGTGAGCATAATTGTGCAATTACGCCTTATTGTTCTTTCTTTAGAAGCTTTGTCATTCCATTAGAGCTGATTATATTTCTTGGTTTCCCTACGATACCCATTAATTCAACTTCCTTTCCTTCCCAAAAAAATTTCAATAAAAGTTCTTGAAAATTAAAAGTTATTGTCCCCAATGATTGTAACCATTGGACTCCTAGTACAACATTAGCACCACTCATTGGAATGAAAAACATTTGACTATTGAATACATATTCCCCCATGGATAGCTTGATATTATGACACTTTCCAGATTAATTTATAGTTCCTCCATTTCCAACCATTACTTGACAGTCTGGTGCTGGATATAGGAAGAAATTCAATTCCTTGGCCATATTACAATGAATAAAATTATGGGTACTACTTGAATCAATCAATAATATTACTTTTTTCTTCTTGATATGCCCTTCTATATTGAGAGTTTTAGGAGTGGTAATTCTTGTCAATGCATTACAAGCTATGGATGGATTCATTTCTTCTTTATTTAGGGTTGGTTCCTGGTGTATATCCTCTTCCTTTAATGTTTCTTGGTCCTTTTCTTCGTCATCTTCACAATTTATGTAAAATAATTTCTTCTCAACACACTTATGACCTTTAATGTATTTTCTATTGCAACTGTAACAAATCTCTTTTGCTATTTTTTCCTCCAACTGTTGTGGTGTCAACATTGTAGGTTGTGGAAGGCTAAGAGCATCAACACTTCCATATTTATAGTTGTGAGTTGTTGACTTCCTTCATGCTATAACTTTTCTTTCCACTTTTATGACCACCTTGAATGCCTTCTCCAATGAATTAGGTTCCCAAAGGTGAACCTCACATTGGATGTTATCCTTTAAAGTCCCTAAGAAGACATCAATCCTATGCTCCTCTAGAATATAATTTACCCTGATATTCAGTTTTTGGAAGTCCTCAATGTGCTCTTCCAGTGAACCCTTTTATTTGAGATTTATAAATTGGCTAAAGAAGGTGTTTCTCTTTGTATCCTCATAATGTGCTATCATTTCATCCGTAAAAATTGACCAAGTGACAAGTGGTTTATGAGAATAAAGCCATTGATACCATACAAACTAATTTGATTCTCAATATAAGGATGCAATGCGTACCTTTTGTGTGTGTTGCACATTATGGAGATCAAACTATTTCTCCATCTGTAGTATTCATGTTACCAGATCCTTGCCATCAAACTTCCTCGTATCGATCTTTGGAATATGGTGGGTCTTCAATCCCAAGTTAGAGTATATGAAATCATGATTAAAATTATTTTTTTCCTCATCATGAGTTTCATCTAATACATTTTTTCCATTAGGAAGCATTTCTTGTAGCAACTTTGTCAATCCTTCCTTCAATCCTTCCATGTCTACTTTTAAACCATTCTTCAAATCCATTTTGCCTTTAATTTTTGCTTCTATGCCATATTTCAAACCTTCCATGTTTTCTTTTAAACCATTCTTCGAACCATCCATCTTAGCTTCCATTTCACTTTTGGTTACTCTTTGTGAGAGGAAAATTTGTTGCACTTGGTAGCGTAATTTTGATATATCATGTTGTATTTCTTCCTCTTCTTCATGCGTCATAGTAGAAATTTTAGGTTTCTTACTAGGTGTTTCCATTTTATTTATTAGGCTCATCAATTACTGATATTTATTCTTCACTATATTCTTCTAATCACTTCAAACTATTTTTTCAAACAAAACTTATGCAAATTTTTAAAAAATACACAACTTTTTCTTGCTTTGTAGGAGCTCGATGTTGAATCTATTGTATCTTTGTAATTTTAGGTCTCCAAGGTATGAAATTTTGTCCTATGTTAGTACTATGATTCCTATTTCCAACCCCATAAGTCATATCGAGATTGGATTATTCAAGAAAGAGTTATTCCCAATATCCCACGATGACCCAATTATAGACAGGTTTAGTAGAGTGAACCTATACATCGTGCCACGTGTCACTGTTTCGACTTTTGGACTTGAAAATGATACCAAAACAACGAAATTCCATCCTATTTCTGTCACTTTTTACAAAATTCAAATCTAATGCTCATAGAGAAAGTTATGGTGATTTTACCAAGGTCACCTGTTTGAGATTGAATTTTGGAGCCTAAAAAAACCCTAACTTCCTTAGATCATATCTCCGAAAGTATAGCGAGCCAAGATCTGAAATTCACACATGAGGTTTGCCACGATTTAGGATCCACTTAGTTTTAATTTCAGTTTTTGAAGCTTAATCTAATAAACGTTATAGTGAAAATTCCATGATGACCTATTTAAAGCAACGAAACCCTAGAATCCAAAGTTCTGATACCAAATGTTATACAACCAACTCACAAAATAGAATAAGAAATAGATCAACAACTTCAAAATTAGCCTCTTTTAGGGGGGGAAACTCCTTTAGATTACAAAAACGAACAATTCTTGGATGATACAAATAACAAGGCCTCCTTTCTATATATAGGAGTTTAAGGGGACACAGCTAAAATCAGAGCTTACATAACAATAATATTGTAAGGACACGACAATAACAATAGTGGGCTTCTATGGAACACAATAATAACAATATGGGGACTACATGGGTAAAAAATTACAATAAAGGGGTTTCACTAGTAAAAATAAGGGCTACACTAGTAGTATAGGGACCTAACACCCTTTCACACTCACAATGGTTGGGTTAACAATCAAAGTTTGTAAATTTATACTCTGTGGGTATGACCTTTGTTGTTTTTCATCTATAGCAACTTGCATGACTAGAAGTAGCCAGACACCAACTTCATGTAAGATTTATGGTGGTAGAGGTACTTTTATTATAGGATCACCAAATTAAGGGCCCTCAAAGGTCAAATAAAGAGGAAAAAAGCCGAATCTACATAAAATATGTCAAACATTCACACAACTAGGACTCCAAAGTCGTACATGTTTCTTGCTTGACAAGTCCTCTACAAATATTTATGAGTAAGATCCATCGTATTTATGTATACATTTGTGGAAATTTTTTTTGTAGCATGCAATTAGCCTACTTGACAAAACTCCATTTTTTTTACAAAAATATAAAATCTTTCATTTGAATGTTACTGGACTCAGGTGTGGGCATATTACAAGAAATGGGATTGGAAAAAGGATGGGGAGATAATGCAAATAATATCTTAGATATGATTCATTTTTTGTTGGAGATCATTCAGGCACATGATCCATCAACTTTGGAAATGTTTCTAGGAAGGATTCCTATGTTTTTTTTTTATTATTTTGTGATTATTTCACCTCGTGGTTATTTTGGGCAACCAATTTTAGGAATTCCAAACACTCGTGGATAGGTATTTTTTTTTATTTTATTTTTTATAATTGCAATTCCCATTCCATGATATCTTGTCTTGATTGTTTGATTGTATTTTGAACTTCTACTTTGATTTTATTTTGTCTTTTAACTATAAAATTTAACATACTTGGTATCATATCCATTTAAACAACATCCAAAACTTGAATATAATATTAGTATTACAGTTGTTTTGTGTTAAAATATTTTTAGATTTAAATTTTATAGATTTAAGAGATAAAAACAAATGTCAATGCCTTCATTTGATTATTACTTGACTCTACTTTGGGCAGGTTACAGGAAATGTGATTGGAAAAAGGATGGGGAGACAATGCATCACATGACCTGGATATGATTCATTTGTTGTTGGAGATCCTTCAGGCACCTGAGCCATTGACCTTAGAAATGTTTCTAATATGGTTTCCTATGGTTTTTAATGTTGTGATTCTTTCACCTCATTGGTTATTTTGGGCAAGAAAATGTTTTAGGAATGCCAAACAAAACATCGGTGGACAAGTAAACATATTTTTTATAATTGCAATGTCCATTCGAAGATATCTTCTTTGATTTATCGTTTGATTGTATTTTGAACATTTCTTTTGTTTTTTTGTCTTTTAACTATGAAATTGAAAATATTTGGTATCATGTCCATTTAAACAACAACCAAATCTTGAAGTTGAAATTAATATTACACGATATTGATTGAAATCATTTTAGTTGTTTTGTGTTAAAATATTTTCATGGCTATTAGAAAAGTTTACTTTCATGTTGTTATTAGCAGACATGTTGTTTATATACTTGACCAAGTTCATACGTTAGAGAATGAAATGTTGTTTCAAATAAAATGACAAGGATTAGACATCAAAACTCAGATTATTTGTTTTCACAAGTTATCTACAACTTGAGCTTTTTAGCATGTAACTTAGTTGACATGATTGCGCCTAAGCTTTCCTTGAAGGTTGAATACTAAGTTACTAAGGTGTTTTTTTCTATAGTGACATTTTATTTATTTTGTTTATGTAGGTCATCTGGCCACATAGTGGCCACTATCGCCCAACTGAAGAAAACTTGTTCAAGTATCTTGCTTTTATGGGGAAAAATGGCTTTGACATTGTTGATGTTGAGGTATATGTCATATAAATCCTTTATAGTCTACTTTAGTTTATATTCTAGTGTTCATCATCTTTCATGACTTACATTCTGCATTGTATCTTCTTTTATTTTCAGAAAAGGAACTCAATATTGATGGTAAGAAGCAAGAATTGAAGAAAGAGGAGAACAATAACACTGGAGCGACAAACACAAAAAAAGAGAAAGAAGAGAATTGGTCTAGTCATACCCTTAGCACCAATATCCTACATAAGACACACATAGAGAATTTTGGTCAAGTCTTTAGAGTTGGGGAATTCACTTGCAATGCCTTGGAAACATGATGATAATGTTTTGAAGTAATGAAACAACATTTCATGTGTAAATTTTAGTCCAACCAACATTAAGTTGGAAACTCATATTGTAATACTTGACATTTCATATAATATAATTTATGTGGTTGAAATTATTTATAGTTGCACTTGATATTGTTTAGTATTTTTGTTGTTGTTGTTGTTTTTTTTTAGTCGCAAAATCATACTAATTAATTTATGTTTATTCATAATGAACACATAAAATCAATCTAAAACTAATAAATTAGTAGTTTATATTTATTAATGATGAACACAAATAAAATGAATATACAACTAAATTAGTTGTTTATATTGATTGTTAATGAAATTAAATGAAATGAATATAAACTACTAAATTAGCCGTTTATATAATGAATATGAAACTACCAAGGAAAGATAAATGACTACTGAAAATGATAAATTTATGATTACAAATGACGACTAAATTTCGCATATATATGACTATTAGTAGCCAATTTACGGTATCTTATAACACAACCAAAATTTAGTCATATTTCTTTGGTCATTAATTGGTTTCAAAAGATGACTAAAATTTGCATATATATGATGATTAGTCGTTAATTTACAATATATTATAACACGACCAACATTTTGTAGGAATTTACAGGGTAAGTTCCTCAGACAGAACACCAAAAGGACACCGCTCACAAACAGATCACAGATCAATACACCAGTATTTTGACGTGTTTAAAACCCTCAAAGAGGGAAACAGTCCACGGCCTGCGCCAACGTGGCTACTACAGGCAATTTATTAATAAAAGAATGAAAATTTACATAAGCTTCTCTCATGCACGGTTAACCTACAAATGACCCTCCATGCGCTTTAAATAGAATTCATGGACCAATCGGGTGTCAAGCCACGGATCAAGTGTCGGTAATACCGAGGAGAGCATGAACCGTCGGATCACTACATATCGTGACCGTCGGATTGTAAGTTACAAAATGTACAACGGTAAAGAAACACACTTTACCTAACTTTATACCTAACTCTATACTACACCAAGTTGAACTTAACTATTTCCTATGTGTCGGAATATCCTAACATCCCCCCTTAAGAACAACTTGGGATAGGATTGAAGGATTTACAAATATGACACAATAGGAGAGGAAGGAGGCACTAGAGCCTATCCCCCCTTAGTGACAACTTCCTGAACTCCAAGCATATATCGAAGTTTAGTGAACTTCGCCTCTGTGAGAGCCTTTGTGAAGATGTCTGCAACCTGATCATCTGTTGAACAATATTGCACTTCAAGAACATGGTCATGAATGAGCTTTCTGATGAAGTGCATGTGTAGTTCAATGTGTTTGCTGCGCTGATGCTGAACTGGATCTTTGCAAAGCTGAATGGCACTTTGATTATCACACCAAAGTGTAGTCGGATGCTGCTGCTCAAAGCCCAATTCTGATAGGATCTGACGAAGCCACAAGGCTTCCTTACTAGCTTCCACGGCACCACGATACTCTGCTTCTGCTGACGAAAGAGAAATGGCAGCCTGTTTCTTACAAGCCCATGTAAAAGGTCCTGAACCAAGAGTGAAGACATAACCGGCAGTAGACTTCCGATCATCAGGGTCACCAGCCCAATCAGAATCAGTGAAACCAACTAATAGAGGAGCTGCTTTGGCACTGTAATGAATCCCAAACTGTACTGTACCTCGAACATAACGAAGTATTCTTTTAGCTGCTTTCCAATGACTTTCACGGGGCTTTTGCATAAAACGAGCAACAAGGCCAACAACAAAGGAAACGTCAGGACGAGTATGGGTTAAATACAAGAGTTTTCCTACAAGTTGACGGTATAAGGTAGCATCAACTTCAGGAGAAGTACAAGAGACTGAAAGTTTCACTCCAGAATGAAAGGGAGAAAGAGCTGGCTTACAATCTTCCATGTGAAAATGACGAAGAATATCACAAGCATACTTGGACTGGGAAAGGGAAATACCCTCCTTGGATTGCAAGACTTGAAGACCGAGAAAATAGTGTAAGTGTCCTAAGTCTGTCATTTCAGATTTCTTTTTAAGGCTGGACTTCACATGGTTTATAAGGTTGGGATCACTACCAGTAAGAATAAGATCATCAACATAAAGAACAAGGGTGATAAGAGAGTTTCCCACTGTCTTGGTGTAGACAGTATTGTCAGAATGACACCTAGAAAAGCCAGATTCTAAAAGAAAGTTATCCATTTTGGCATACCAAGCCCGAGGAGCTTGCCTGAGACCATAAAGAGATTTCTTAAGTCGACATACAAGGCTGGAGTCTGTTTGGATGAAGCCAATGGGTTGTTCCATATAGATTTCTTCATGCAACTCCCCATGCAAGAAGGCAGATTTAACATCCATCTG
>APFE030467941.1:0-13508 GCA_000404065.3 Pinus taeda | reverse complement strand
AACATCTTTATCAGTAGAAAAATTCTGAAGGAGCTGATAAGCTGGCAACTTAAGGTGCACAAGTAAGGTTACATCCAAGCCATAAACTAATTCAAAGGGAGATTTACCAGTAGCTTTCCTCTTAGTGATTCTATCTGCCCATAAAGCATACTTGATTTTGCTATCCCATGATCTCTTATTATCTCCTACTATCTTCTTGATAATGGTTATGAGATTCTTGTTACTTGATTCAGCCAGACCATTACCCTGAGGATAGTAATTTGACGAATGAGATAAGACAATACCATACTTGAAACAGAAAGATGAAAACTCTGAGGAACTGAAAGCTTTGGCATTGTCAGTAGTGATCTTAGCAGGGACACCAAATCTAGTAATGATGTTATTTTCAATGAAATCCATAATAACCTTTTCAGTGGCATTCTTAGCAGGAATGGCCTCAATCCATTTAGTGAAATAATCTGTAGCAGTCAAAATCCATGAGTAGCCATTGCTAGAATTTTCATGGAACTTCCCTATGAAGTCTAGACCCCAATGCTGAAAAGGTGCCTCTACAATGACAGGTTGTAGGGGCAGGGCAGCAAGCTTCTGTTTCCCAGTGAATAGTTGACAGGCTTGACAATTTCTAACGAACCTATGCACATCAGAAAAAATTGACGGCCAATAATAACCAACTCTCAGGGTTTTGTGGGCGGTAGTTCTAGCAGCATAATGACCACCACAAAATCCTGAATGAAACTCAGAGATTAATTTCTTGGACTCAACGTCATCAACACACCTAAGCAATGCCCTCAGGATTTCGCCATCCAAGGCTGTCCTTCATAAGGCAATACTTAGTGGCTTTTAATCTAAGAGCCCTTTTCTTATGAGCAACTAAATGGTTAGGACAGGAAAGATTCATCAAGTAATAAACTATGTCCTTATACCACTCATGCTCTCCTAATCTCTGCAACTCAGGCGAAGATAGATTACTAACACAAAACAAACCAAGAGTCTTTTCATTACTTTCAGTCAACATCTGAGCCAAACCTTGGCCTTTAACTAGCTTAGTGGGTCTGATCTCTTAAATTCATATTTTGTATTCTTAGTAACCCACCTAGCACAAGTCCCTAAACAATCAGTTTGAGTTAATATATCTTTGACAGCAGAATGTGGGACGAAAGCAATGATTTTAGAATATCCCACATAAGTTTTGAAGTGCTTTAGAGACTTGACCAAGGCATAAGCTTGCATTTCCATGGTATTGTACTTCAATTCAGAATTTTGAAGTGCTCTACTCATGGAAGCAATGGGCTGCTCGTGACCCTCTTTATTCTTTTGAAGCAGGACACCAGCAATGGTATCTTCGGAAGCGAAAGAAAAAATCATGAAATCCTTGGAGTAATCGGGACTAACTAAGACAAGAGCTCTCGCAATAGCGCATTTGATTTCTTGAAAAGCCCTCTTGCCGTCTTCTTGCCAAACGAATTTTGCATCTTTCTTTAGAAGGCTTTGAATAGGCTTAGCTATTTCTGCGAAATTTGGAATAAATCTTCTAATGAAATTTATCTTTCCAAGGAAAGATTGAAGGGTTTTGAGATTATGAGGAAGGGGAATCTTTTGAATTGCTTCAATTCTTTCTGGATCGATCTTGATTCCATCCTTAGAAATGATATGGCCGAGTAATTTCCCTTCAGTTACCCCAAAAAGAGATTTAGCTGGATTCAAAGAAATCCCGTATTCCCTACATCTATCGAAAACCTGCCTAAGATGATTTACATGACTGATACCATCTTTAGAGAAAAGAGTAAGATCATCTTGATAAATCTCAATAAATTTCCCGATTAATCCCTTGAAGGCATAATCCATTGCCCTTTGGAATGTAGCCCCAACGTTTGTTAATCTAAACGGCATTCTGATGTATTCAAAGGTACCCCATGGTGTGGTGAATATGGTTTTATGTCGATCTTCCTTTTTAACCCATACCTGATTGTACCCAGAAAATCCATCTAGCAGCGACATCATTCCAGAATCGGTTACCCTTTGCAACAAATTTTCCATGTTTGGCAAAGGGTAATTGTCCTGCTTGCATGCTAGATTAAGGTTTCGGAAATCGACACAAAGCCTTATCGTACCATTCTTTTTCCTAATGATCACCAAATTTGAACGCCATCTCGAATGCCTAGTTTGAGCGATAATTCCCGCTGCAAGCATTTTCGCAAGCTCCTTTTGAACTAGGGGGGCCAATTTAGGATTAATTTGCCTAAGTTTTTGGCGAAAGGGTTTAGCGTTTTCATCCTTTAAAGGGATAGTATGTTCCATGACATCTTCCCTATAACCCTTTAATTCATCATAAGAAAAGGCTAAAACATCTCGATATTCACGAAGTAAATCAGTTATCCTTTTCCTTTCCTCCACACTAGTACCTTTACCGATTTTAACAATTTTTGGGTTTTCAGAGGTACCAATGTTTATTTCGAGATATTCGCCAGGATCCATCTTGTTTTCTTCTCTCAGCTTCGTGGCATCATGCCGGTCAAAATGTTGCTCTAAGGCAACCACATTCCTCGGAGTAGGATTTATGATATGCTCATGATTTAAAGATCCATCCTCCTTAGAATGTATCCGGAAACCTTCCAACTCATCCAAACTGTTAAGAAAACGAATGACTTGCTTTTCATCATTGAAAATCTGCCAATGCTCTGAGTTATCTGGAACAGATGGTCTAAATATTACTTCCATTTTGATCTTATCTTTAATTAGCTCATCAGATAACTGGAAAGTAGTAGCAGCTACAGCAAGTTCATCTGCCAAACTATTTTCTTCTCTCGGAATCGCTTCGAGGTCAAGGGCATCAAAGTGCTCCATAGTATCCCACACAGCATTTCGATAGTTCTTTAGCCTTTGAGTTTTGCATGTAAATTTGTTTTTAAGCTGCATGATAACTAGATCAGAATCCCCCTAAATGCTAAGCAATTTAATCTTCAGAGATTTTGCCAGTTCAAGGCCCAACAATATAGCCTCATATTCGGTGACATTGTTGGTTGCTTCAAATTCTAATCGATAAGCAAACCTGAAAATGTGATCAAGGGGAGATTTAAGCACTATTCCAGCACCTTTGCCATGCCTAGATGTTGCACCATCGAAGTACATATACCAAATTTTATCCTTGAGATCCTCAATCTTATCATCGGGAGGAATTATGAAATTAGACATGATGGCATAGTTCCCGATGTCAGATTGTTCCTCGATTATCTTGTTGTGAGGCTTTTAGGATCCTCGACATGAAATTTTCTTTCGGGCTCTCTATTTAATCTAACAAAACCATCACCCCTAGGAGAAGGAATCATAGCATATGACCAATTCATTTGAATGCTTCCTCCTAGGTTAGAGGCCCACTTTTTGGATAACAACATACCCCAGGCATCAGGCATATCCACGACAACAATATCCATGACAATCATGATGTCCGGGTAAACTGATAAATGAACTTGCAAATCTTTGATCAAACCATGCACTTTAATTTTCTTGGAATCCATGGCACATATGTTATAGTAAGGTCTGGAAAATCTTAAGTTAAGTTGTTCCATGACCTTTTTAGTCATTACACAAGCCGATGCACCAGAATCCAACATGCAATTATTCAATTTATATCCATTAATTAGAAAGGTAATAAAGAAAGGCTGGTGATCTTTGTTTTCAGCATCTAAGCTTTGCAAGTATATGGGAGCGTCCTGATAGTCAATTTCCCGAGTCTGTTGCTGTGAAGTATTTGCTTGAGGACCTTGGATAGCTTTTAGCAATTTGTCTCTTTGGGAAGGGATTTTGGCAATCTCGGAGATAGGAACCCAGATTTTGGCATTGTTAAACCAACTTCCCAAATCAACATCTAATCCAGAGTTTTCACCTGGGTAAAAAGTTCGAGGGGTAATTTGATTCCCGCTTTGATCTTTATCCCTTCTCTGATAGGTCAAACCCTTATCTCTAGCAATTTCCAGGATTTGCTCGGGAGAGGGTTTTTCACCATATAACCTAGCCAAAATGTCATCTTCATTTTCAAGGTTATTTATATTAAAAGCTGATGAAGGATTCATAACTTCACGACTCTTTTCCTTGACCTCCATCCAATCATTCATAGATAAAGGGAACTTGCTACCAACTACATTTATCTGGTCACCTGTCCCAAACATTCCATTATCTAAAATTCTTCTAACGATGGGACAAGTGGCCTCTTCATGAAGAGCATCACAAACCCGGCAGTAAGAGGGAGCATTATCAACCAAATTAGCTAGCGGATTAGGAGGTCTCTGCTCACTAGATTGGCCCTTCCTTTGCCAATTGTTATTTCTATTATTATTTCGAGGTTGAAAATTTTGTGTTTGCGTTCTTTCCATCTGGACCAACCTATTCTGTAAAGTGGCTATTTCCTTAGTATGATTAAGTTCCATGGTTTCAATCTTTTGAAGCAATTCTAGAACAAGTTCACTTTCAGGTTCTTGAACTGCTTTTCCTTTAGGTTCTTTTACTTTGGTAGCAGCTTTGTCGAAACCTGGGATCTCAGATTTTCCAGATGTTGCCTTGTCGTTTTCAAGTTCGATAGCTAAGGCTTGGCAATCCCGATAATCATTAAGTCTGGCACGCCTTAGCTCATAAGATGGCTCAGGACTAAAGGCATCGATGTAAAAGTCTCCAAGAGACTTGTCAGTAGGTTTATAATCTTGAGGTAATTCTTTAATGATGTTGTTAAACCTTTCGTTTTCTCTCTTTTTAATTATGCTGATGGCTTTTACAAGGTGTCTTCCTTCTCGTTTATCCCCATACTTTTCTTTAAAGGCGTTAACAATTAATTGCAAGGAATCAAATGAATTTTGAGGTTTTTCAGTAAACCAATCTAGAGCGTCACCCTCCAGAGTTAGAACAAAAAGGGTCATTTTAACATCTTCATGATTAAAATCAGTAGACCTTGCATATTTCCCCAACCATGAACTAAAAGCTTTCAGATGCGAATTGGCACTGATTGCGTTGTCTCCCTGAAAGATAGGCAATTTATCCATTCCATGTTTTGGAGTGTCATTAGGATAACCTGGGATATTAGCAAAGTTACATGGGGAGAAGATGTCCATGATGTCGTGCTCAATTGGACGAGTAAAAAGTAGACGGATATCAGAAAGGGCTTCTTGTCCGAGATTAACAAGAAGTGTACTGAAGAGAGTTTGTGTAATCGTACTCTGAGGGCCTTTTCAGGATCAGGAGCAGCATTACACAGACTACTTGGATGCCTTCTAGTATACACTCTTGAAGATAATATATGATGTGGAGTCACCACCCGGACAAGAAGTGAAACACGGTAAAGCTCGGAAGGGAAGGACCAAGGACAGAAAAACTCTGTCCCCGGCAACGGCGCCAAAAAATGTTGTCGCACAGATTGTCACGACAACGCTCAGACCGGGGGCTGTCACTCTGATCCCCGATCTCTTCGTTTGAGCCTGTCTCCCACGGCTAAGGGGGGTAGACCCTGAGAGGAAAAGGACGACCAACTACGAACCAGTTGGTTTGGGAGACACGAAAGAGAAAAGCACTAAGTAGATTTGTTTAATTTAATGGACCAGTGCCTTATGGGTTTGGTGTCAAAATGATTACTTAACAGATGTTGCAGGAATGTAAACTGTGCATAGCAATCATTTAACATCAAATAACTTCGAAAAATGCAAGATATCAGTAAATTCACAATGCTTTTAACAATGATCTGGCAAATTAAAAGGAAATAAACTCTGAAAGATATCACCATGTAAATTAGCGCATCAACCAGATATTATATTTAAGCATGCCAAATCTCATAAAGGTAAACGTTCATCCCACATTAAAACTTTAATCTCAACAATGCAAAATAGGATATGATAAAATTTCCAGGCTGAGACTTTAACAGGCAAAATATTTCCACGATGCTAATTTTTGAGCTTTTCTGGCAAATTTGAAAGAAAAAATCTGAACTAGAACAAAGCTTAAAATTCTAATCTAAAGAAATATATTTTATGATTTTTTATTTTTTTTTATATTTTATATTTTTTAAAAACAAAATTAAACTAAGGAAAATCTATTTTGAAACTATACTAAAACCAAAAAAATTTAATATCTGAAAACCCTAAGAGCCTTTTTTGTGAAATTTTTAATTTTTTTAAAATCAAACTCTAACAAAAACTAAAATATAACAAAACCTAACAAATGAAAACCTAAAAAAAACTAAACTTATACGTATCAAAAAAAAAAACAGACACACAATACGTAACCCACCAAAGCAAACAAGTAACAAATCGATTTTTTATATTTTTTTAAAACCCTAAACGATATAACAAGAAAAAAGAAACGCTTTACTCTTATACGTACGTGACAAAACGATATTCAGAAAATAAACCAACGCTACGCTGATACGCATACAATCAAACTCAAAATCGATTTTATATTTTATATTTTCTAACCGACGCGTACTGAAAACAAAAGATTTACATGATTTGTGATCTGCGTTTGCAGGTTTATGCAGACGGGCTCAAGGGTTTGACGGCAGCTAGAGGAGAAAGACACGGGAACGACTTGAACAGACAGGGCTTTTGGACGCAGGAACCTCCAGATCACACGCTTATCTATTGATTACTATTTGCAGGTTCACGCTGAAACGAAGACGACTGTTTATCATGCAAACAGAAACGATGCTCAGAATAAACCCTACGCAGATTTGAAAGCTGATACGCACTGATACGTGACCCAATTTCAGTTTAAACAAAACGATTTCAGGGATAAATAAAGCCTACGCTGATGATAAACCCGCATTCAAACTTAAACTATGCCTACGCCCTAAAAAATCAACGCACACAACGTAATATACGCTTGCAGGTTCATGCGGAGAGGGTCAGGGGTTCGACTGCAGACATAGGAAGAGGACGCGGAGAAATGGGCACGGACTGGGCTGTGGCCAAAAAAAAAAACCATGCAGAAAAAACAAAAAAAATACGCACTTACCTGGCCCGTACTGAAACTTGCCTCAAACGGATTTCGTGTTTGCAGGGTCTTACTCACGCGGGATCTGATGATGGAGGGCAGCAGCAGATGGAATGGATGATAGATGCAGCACACACGATCGCGTCAATGCCCACGCTAAACAACAGAACCAACAACAGCGTAGATGATATATTTTGATCAGAAACACCTGTAGACAGAAAACCAAATTCGGGACAGTATATATGCGAAGATGAAACCCTAGAAAACCCAAAAAAAAAAAAATTCAAAATTTACTGCTCTATAAAGCCAGATATATCAGTGATGATTGAAAAATTTTAAGAAAAAACTTCAGATAGCTAATGAAATGCTTTAGGAAAATCTCTCATGCGATTCAGAAAAAAGATTAAATGATTAACCCAGGGTCAAAACCAGCTGGGCTCTGCAAAAAAAAAAATGCTTATGGGAGTTGGCTGGTTCAGCCTAGAACTTCCCCTAACGCCCACTAATCTTCAAGGGTTTCCTGCACAGCTCACTTCAACCGTCAAATAAGAGAGAAAAAGCAGTACTTAGATCTCAAACACAATGGAGATACCTGCCATTACATCAGAAACCCTAATACTACTATAACCCTAGCATGTGAACAAGATACATATGCTCAACAATACTCTTCATTAAGCTGTCATTAACGGCTGAAAATTAAAATATGTAGAAATAAAATTTGCTCACAGCACATTAAGAGAGTAACACCAGCAAGCTTTTGACCCCAAAGTCTTCTTTATTAGCGCCAGAAAAAAGATTACACGAGAGCTTCTTCAGCACAAGACTCAGATCCAATCCTCTCTCAAATGACCCCTAGCACCCTATTTAAAGAAAAAAATCCCAACGGCTAGTTTGAGTGAGCCATGACAAAACGATCTCGACCGTCGATGAGGATGAAGACATCTCTTAATCTCATCCGTTGAATTAAAAAATTCAAAATATTATTATTTTTTATTTATTTTTAAATTTATTTATTTATTTTATTTTATTATTTTTATCTGGATCATCAAACATAGCCTTTTGGAAAAATTTCCTAGGACCTAGGGACTTAAGACGCATGAGGGGATTAACATTTTCAACCCTCAGAGACTCTTTACATCATGACTTTTACAAATTTTACATCTTCAAGGGGGAAAAGCCCTTGACAGACCCTCATGACAACCCAGTTCTGCGACCAAACTAATCTAGCAGATTAAACATAGGATTCTCCTAAGACTCTAATGATAAATTCATTCCGGCTTTGGGGTCAGGTTGAAGGAAAACTCTGTCGATCATGGATCGGTGAGACGAAAAACCTTCCGGAATGAAGGTTATCACTAGAAAGTTAGGTCCACCTAGGCAATTTACGTACATGACTCAGCTCTGCTAAGATTATTTACATCAAAATGCAAACTGGGTTTACAACTTTCATAAGATCAGGTGAATGACGATGACTGCTGAATGGCACGAACTTCTCGATCAAGCACTGCCCCTTTTTTCGAAAAAAGGGGTGTACCGCTATGGGATGTTGACACGCAGCGGTCAACACCATGTAAATACTGAAAATAAACACAAGTATAGTATCAACATCTACAAATCATCAACTCAAAGAAAACAAGCACACAAGTGACACCGTTATTTTTGGACCAATGGCCCCGGAAAACCCCAATGCGGGAAAACCGGTGCAGCTATTTAGAGGGTTTTATTATTATGCAGTTTTCAGAATACAACCAGGGTGCCAGAAATGGCTCACCCAACAGAGAATGCCCTCGACATTAGTACCTCTCCCCGGAGACAGATATTCTGGCTGATAAATTACCAAATGAATGATCTCACAGCAACAATTGCAGTTTCCACTGCTCTGCGTCACTCTGATAGGGATTGCGTCACCCTATTTGGCTCACCAGCAGCCAGTTTGCCCCACGAAAACCTCCCAGCGCTGCCTCTTGGCCCTTTGTCAGCTCTGCTAGCCTTCACGTCAGCTTTTGGAGCTTCTGCGTCAGCCCCTAGACCCTCTGTGTCTCACACCTTGGCCTCTCCTGGCTGCCTTTGCGTAGCCTCCAACTGCCTCTGCGTCAACTTCTCCAGGCTCTGCGCTGTCTCTCTAGTACCAACTTTGCCTCTCTGCTATGTATTCGTTGCCCCTCGCTGCTGATCACTGATTCTATCTCTCTTAGCAAGCCCCGCTCTAGAGAAAAGAATGACTGATTACTCCGGTGTGTTCTCCAACTGACCCTCAAGCCTCCTCTTATACTTTTCCTATTGGTCCTTCAACGATCGAGATTAAATCTCCAATCAACGACTAAGATTAGATTTGGCTTGATTCATGACTTTTAGAACTTTTTAACCTAGTTTTATATTAAAATTTAATACCCATTAATATTTTATTTTTCCTAAGTTTAGACTTAGGAACTCCATTAAAAATATTAATTATTTTAATATCTCCCAAACTGAGTACAATCTATCCAAACCATTTCTAGGTCTTGGAGATCTCATGCGCTTTAGCCTCTCCAACAATTTTCATGGCTAGAGCACATTCGATGCTACACCAAATCAACACTCCCTTTTAGCGAGGACTGTGCTCTAGTAAGACTCCTCAATGAGCATCACACTAATTATCCGACATCAGTACCTGTGTTGATGCTAGGCCTCCCCGTCCAACATCCTCTGCATTGCTGCATCCTATACTGCTACCCATGGCCCTGCCATTGCCGTTGCTGCATCTGTATGGCAACTCTCTCCGCATCTGTGTTGCTGCTAGTCCATTCTCCCAACACTGCATCCCCCTCTCATCATGCTGCATCATGCTGCTGCATACTATCACTGCCTTGCAACTCAGTCACAGAGAAGTAAGTAACTCATCCACCTAATTTCTAACATCCTTGTTAGGCTAGAAACACTCCCGATGCTGAAGCTCTCTCTGTCGCTAACAAGTGCTCCCTCTACTGGCCTCTGCACTGCTGCAACCTATGTCGCATGGTTCGGGTTCGAATTCGAGTTTGGAAACAATTAAGTTCGATTCGAATTCGAATTTTCCAATGAGGTTCGTATGAGGTTTGGCATTAAGTTTGACTATACATATATGACATAAAATAATAAAAAATCAAAATCAATCAATAAAATTATATTAGTAGCAGTGAGCACCCACGAGCCACAAATCATGACCACTATTAACTTCACACTCTAGGCGGTGGAGACAAGTAGCGTCTAGAAATTGAATTTAGGAAATTACAGAGAATACAACACATAATGGCAACACTGAGCACAATAGAGCGAATACACTCAGACTGAAGTTGGCTTGTGAAAATCTATCGACAACTATGGTAAATAAAGCCAAACCAGTGTCCAGCGCGGGAAACTAATTGGTAGGAAATTGAACAAGAGAAAACCAGGTGCTGCCCATGTTTTTTCTCATAAACTTTAAAACAACTGACAAAAACCGCCCGAAATCTAACCTTGAACCCCAAAAAAATTTTACAAAAATTATAAAATTGGGCTTTTGGTTTGTCTTTAGGTTTGCCTTCAAGTTCGAATTCGTTGAGGCTCAAATTTGAGGTTCGACTATCAGGTTCACTGAACCTGAACGATTTTTTTTTGGGTTCGTTGAATTTCAAACCTCAAGGTTCAAATTCGACGAACCCTGTGACATAGGCTACAACAACTCCCTGCATCTTGCATCGTTGCACACCTCTCTGTGCCATCCTGCACTGTTGCAACACACCTGTGCGTCTCGCATTGTTACATCTTGTTAGCCCTGCGCTGCTCGGGGACTCCTGCACTGTAGCACGCTCTGTTGCTTCATTCGCATCCATCTCTACCGACGTCCGCTAGGCCTGCTACTCTCTCCTCGGGGCTCCTGTAGCAAGGTATAATCCAAGAGGTTGGGTACTGTTGTCGCGCAGATTGACACGACAACGCTCAGACCGGGGCTGTCACTTTGATCACCGATCCCTCCGTTTAAGCCTGTCTCCCGCGGCTAAGGGGGGTAGACCTTGTGAGATATTGAAGACCAACTGTCGACCAGTTGGTTGGGAGACACGAGACACGATTTAATATAAGCACAAAAATGATTTGATTAGCAGACCAGTGCCTTAAGAGACTGTCATTGAATCGATTACATGGAACGTGAACAGTGCTCTTAAGATGATCAAAATGATATCCAACAACTGAAGATTTAAAAAATGAATACTTCGAATCACCACGAATCATAAACCATTAACTAGATATCGATTTCGTATCTCGACTTGAGAAATTCAAAACTCAGCGTGAAAGATAAAACATGAAAACCACTGAATATGGCAAAAATTAATTTTCCACGAAATTTTTTTTTTTATATCTTTTGACAAAAACAAAATTTAAAATTTGATGTACAAAACCCTAAATTTTTTTATTTCGATTTATATTTTTTATTATTATATTATTATATTATTTTTTTATAACAAAATAAAATAAAAAAATCTAAATTAAATCTATTTTAAAATGAAACTTCTAAAATTAAAAAATAATTAAATCTAAACCCTAACTTAAAACCTTGAAGTTAAATTTTTTTATTTTTTTATTTTTTTTGTATTTTAATTTTTATATTATTTTAAAAATTAAATAAAACAAAACTAAATTTTAATTAAACTAAATAAAACCTTTAAACTCTAAACTTAACTAACAAAGACAAGTGACGCATATATATATACATAAATTAAACTAACAAAATAAAACAAAATCAAAACTATACTGAACACTAAAAAATAAAAATAAAAAAAAAGAAATCAATTAACGCACAACGCATGCATTCAAACTAAAAAAATTAAAAAAAATGAAAATCGAACTAAGCCTAAATAATAAAATAAAAAAGGGAAAAACTTAAAACCCAGATAAAAATCAAAATTTGAAACCTAAAGTCCTAAACTAAAACCATCAAAGCCCCAATCCTAAAACAACTTTTTAATTTTTTTTTGATTTTTTAAATAAATAAATAAAAAAAAGAAAGAAACAAACTAAAATTAAATCTAAAATCTAAATGTAATAACCAAAACGTAACCTATCAAAAAAAATGATTCATATATTTTTATTTTTTATTTTTATAAAACATAAAACCAACAAAAAAAGAAAAGGGGGACTATTCGAAATAAAATGAAATCCTAACTAAACCTACGCATACCTTTAAGATTTAAAAGATGAAACTATTGAAACGTGCCCCACTTACCAGAACCTCACGCTGCTGTTACGACGCCCACGCTGATGCCCATAAATGAAATCGACTTATACCAGAAATGAAATCGACCTTGATGCATGTCCATGCCTGAATTAAGCTGATTCGATGCACTTTTATTGCAGGCAGGCTCGAACGCAGGCAGCCTTCCGCTCGATGGCAAGACGGCGTGACCGAAACCAGTCTTCACGCGTGATCAAAACTTCGGATTTGTATTTTTGTTTGTGTGCAGGTTCCGATGTCGGACGGGGAAAACGCAGATGGATCGTTGGCAGCAGGAAAAAAATGCAGCAGCGTGAAGGGCGTGAGACTGCCAGGACGCAGCGTAGGTGAAGCTGCTATTTGCAGGTGCGCACAGCGGTTAGAAGATGCAGCTCGCAGGCACTGCGCGTGACCTGCTGGACGTTTCCTATTTCGGGCCTCGACCAAAAAATCGCGATTTGCTGTATGCTCCCAAGCCTCACGAATGCAGGAGAGATGAGGTTGATCGCTGGTTTATTGTTTAAAGTTTGCAGGCTTACGCTTTACGGATGACTGCGTATAACATCTGATGGCGTACAGGCAGCGGCAGGCAGAAAAAAAACAAAATCGATTTTCATTAATGCTTAAACTATAAAATGCTCATCGATTTACCTGCGCCTAGCGTGTGTAAATTTTACATGATATCCACAAAAAAAAAACGGTGTTGTGTCTAAAATGCTGAAGTTGTGTGATTTCTGCAGGTGCATATAGTGTTTGATAGCAGCAAAGTGACAGGACTTGAATGGGAGCCTTCCTGCAAACAAATGAAACCCCAGATCTAAAAAATAATTTGATATTTGAAACCCTTGTACAGCAGAATGTGCAGATAAACCTTGAAAATCTTCAGAAACCCTGCAAACTGGGACAGAAAAAATCACCCAAAAATGATGTGCATAAAACGAAATTTAAAACCCTAGATCAGAAAAACCTTGAAACCCTAGAATAGCTAATCTAATTTACAGATTTGGCCCCTTAACAGCCAGATTCATCAATAAGCACAGGAAATATTTAAAAGAAATAAAGATTTTCAGATTTTCACTGTGAAGACTTCAGAAAAATCTCTCATGCAAATTAAAAATGAACCGAATGATAGACCCAGGATCAGATCCAACTGGGCTCAGCAAAATGCTTGTGGGAGCTGGCTGGTTCAGCCGAGAACTTCCCCGAACGCCCACAAAATTCCTTTAGAAAATGTTTTCTGCACAGCTCAAAACAACCATCAGTAAAGAGGGCAAAATGCTGCTAGATCTCAGGAAGTAATGGAGATACCTGCCATTACTTCAGAAACCCTAAC
>APFE030467932.1:0-13115 GCA_000404065.3 Pinus taeda | reverse complement strand
TAATAAAGCTCGTTTTGTTGGAACCAAGCATAGGTGGCTTAGTCCTAGTTCCCAAGCTTCTCATTCATGTATCCCATTCGTTCTCAAGTGGCCTACATCCATATTAACCATAAAGTGATTATGGGAATTTCTGAAATTGCCAAATTTGCACTTAAAATCAAACTTTTATAAAAACTTTAGAAATTGACAAATTAAAGCTAAATACCTGAAAGGACATCAAATATACATCAAAATGGAATGAATGGAGTGAAAATGGATGATACATAGATGGTTAGGTAAGTTTCTTAGAGCAAAATAAGACCAAAACTAAGGCCCAACATCTCTCCCTTGCTTATCATCAAGCATGTCCCCATGCTTGCTTGCTCCTCTTGTAACCTCTGCCTTCTGTAGTGGATGTTGTACCTATAGATGTTTCCCTGCCCAAACAATCAAATCCTGATTCATGTCGGTCCCTGAACAAAGCTGCTTTAACTTTTTGTTTCTCATATTTGGCCTGCCACATGTTTTTGTCCTTTAGCCATTTGAATGCTTGCTTAGACAGTAATTCATTTCTTCGTTTCAATCTGCCTACTTCTTCTTTTAATTTTTCATTTGTTCTGATCAGCGTAGCATTATCCTTCTTATGTGCTTTGTTTTCTTCTGTTAATTGCTTTTCGAAGATCTTGCTAATTTCAAAACTGATTAGTTAAGTCTTGGATTTTAGCCAAATTGATTTCCTTTTCAAAGTCTTGTGTTGTTTTCATCAATGATGTTGCTGCTGCATCATCATCATATGTGGAATCTCATTCAAGGACTTCTTGTTCAATATCATGTGCTTCTTGTTTTCTGGGAGAATATGCCTCTACTTCTTTGTCTAAGTCAATAGGACTCTTGTTCCTAAACCTCCTAGGAATTGACATGACAGATACTTCAATTTCATGCATGGTCATATTTCTAGCTCTAGTTCTTAGATATAAGGGGGAAGTCAACAAGCTCCTATTTTCCTGTTCTATTTTGTCTTGTGCTTCAACAATCTATTCGGTAAAATGATTCTTAATCATGAATTCTCTCCACACTATGCCCTGTGACCTCACCTGGTATTCCACTAGGATTTTGATTAATCCTTGATGGTATATCTGTGCTGCTTTAGGCCTGTGCCCCTGTTTTACTGTTTCAATCATTCTTACAAGACTCCTATATAGGAAGTATGGTAAATTAATCCTATCTTCCCCTCTGATGTGCTGTAAAATTCTGACATGATATAAATGAGCAATGCTATATCCACGATCACAAGTCAAGAATTTTTTAATGACCAAGACTAGTTCTCCCCATGGTTCATTAAACCACTCCCTGGGTATCCCTTTTGTCCTATCAAATGTTCCCTTACGGTTTTTCTCTAAGAAGAAAGTCCACACTTTCTCCTTGAAGTGGAGGCCTTTGTGGTACCTCTGCCCTATCATTGGCAAGTCTAAGGCTTTGGACAAGTACTCTTGTGTTATTGGGACAATAATTTCTCCTACCCGAGTCTGGTCTTGACTGAAATTATTTATAAAGTCTTTGGTGATGTCATCAGAATGGCCATTAAATTTCTGTAAGAAACCTATCATCCCTGCCTGATACAGTTTTTCTAAAGTCTCTTTTCCCCAGCTTTCTATTTGAAATTTTGGTTCTACTCTGTTTGCCATTGTTTCTGTAAACCAATCAATATAGGCCTCTGCTGTTACTAACTTCATTTTAACAATAAAAATTTATGACTTGTTGTCTCTTTTAAAATGAAATTCAGGAGGAAAAGATGCTTACCTTCAGCCTCAAACTCAACTCAACTCTGTCCCCTGTTTAATGTAAACAACACTTGTACATTTCTTCTGTTAATACACGGATCTCTGTGTTGTTTTTTTAAAAACTAAATACACATGCAGCAATAACCATGTTTATTCATTGCAAAAGAACATGATTTACTGTGTATTTTAAAAAAACAAAAGAATTTGGATCTCGGCCTGCTCATCAAACCCAAAATTTGTTAAAATATTCTCAGCCTAAGGCCCCAACTTCATCATAAAATCCTGCGAACATAACTTGCGGCCTCATTATCAACAGGACTGCTCAACAAAATTACTCATCCCAAGCAAAAATCAATTGGATATAACATTTAATTGAAAGGTTATGCGTGCATGGCTCATCAAAAAAACACAGAACTGAAAAACACTCTTGGCTTTAGCCCAATATTCACAAACTCGCGTCCTCAGCATTGACATTATATACATAACATAGCATGACTCCATCAATCCGACTCCAGCCAATGACAACTTGGTTTGCGCCTCTGTTCTGATCAAACTACAAGTATATATTTAGATTGACATGCACAGGTTCTCAACTAATAGCGCGCAACAAGGGTATGTTAAACAGTCAGCATCAGTTGAGTGAAACACTAGTTAACAATCAACGCACTTATAACCATCCTATGGCGCTCCATGCCTCCCCTGTTTCAACTAATTCTCCATGTTTCATGCATCATTTTCCTCATTTAAGTTAGACCCTTTCAACGTAAGCTGTCAACTTTGAGTTATCGCGGGTTCACAGTGTTACCTGAATGAGCGCGTGGAATGCTTCGAATCCCTCTTTCCTCGGCCAATCAGGCTTGGTAGATCCAGAAATCGGCTTCTTCTGCGCATAAAACTCGGGTTCCTTCTTTTAAAAATCGCTTCAACTCATTCCACCTCCCTTTTACTGTGCTGCGGCTGCAATGTTATTTCTCTGAGCTTATGGCGATGAAAACTGTGGTTTAAATAACGCAGGGGAGGTCGGTTTATGATCGTTTCATGGTTGTACCACGCCTCTCATTCATTGGCATTTTCATGCGTGGTTTACATGGTCGTCCTCTTTGACCAGTCGCCCGACTGTGTCATGAGGATGGTCGAATCATTGTGGCATACGCATGACTTTCCACTGTTACATTTGCCAATGGCCATAGGTTGCCATGATACCGTGGCAAACCGTACCTGTGTGCTGGCCTGTTGTGTATATGGTTTAACGTTTTATTCATTACCACAACATTTGTTAATTATGGCCATACCATTATGCGCCTATATTGCAATAATAAACACTGCTCATTACCTGGCTGTCGTAATACTCATATGAGCTTATGGTTGATTGCAAGTGTTTTGTTTGTTTGCACATTTATATACCTTTGCTGCCCTATCTCTTGTCATATGTTATGCGCCCCGGAATGATATACTTTCTCCTTATATTATATGCGCATTTCCATAGCTTGTATCCTATGCGATTTTATTTATATACCACTCCTTATAACCTTTGCGTGTTATATCACCACGTTTGTGCATTAAACTTTACATATCATAAGATTTAGCACATGCATATTTTTAAACTTATGGTATATGTTGTATAAACATAACTTGTTTGTGTTTTCCATATAGTGCATAGGATTAATTTTACTTGCATACCATAGCTTTATAATTTTAAAATGACCATTGGGGTCATGTTTAAAATTATTTCCTCCTACTAATGCTTTGAGTTTATGTGCAGGTGAAAAGAGTTGTCCTAGTTTGGTCTCTTTACTCCTAAAGAAAAATACCTAGGATTAATGAAATGGAATATATAGGGAATGTATATGAATGAAATGGAATGTACATAGGGAATATGGGATATGGAATATGGCAAATGTATATGATATTAATGAATATCCTCAGGCACTAACTTCAATTAGATCAAAGACGAAAAGTTTCTAAAAAAAATTTGAATTTCAAGCACAAAATGACTATGAATATACTCCCTTAGATAATGTCTGTACAGGTGGGATGAAGTCAAAATGTTGTAGATGGATGAAAAGTAAACGTTTATTGTTGCGCCTTGTTTTCCATGCTCCACTTCTTGAATCGTTCAGGTCCCTCTGTAGTAATGTCTCAGCTCAGGTCCCTCTGCAATGCTTATAAATTGTTGTGTTACCCTTGACATGTTTCCTCAGGTTCTGCTGCAACAAGTTCTTGCTTCAGGTCCCAATGTGGACAATGCAATACCTCAGCTTCTTCAGTGAAAAGCCTAATATTCTCCCTTGCTGAAGGTTTGACTTGTCCTCAAGTCAATTGTGGAGAGTCCCTGCATTGAAATTGTGTGAGTCAGTAGAACAAGTATTTAGAATTCATAGAGTCCAGGTTACCCTGGTTTTCCCCTATGAATTCGTGCTTGCATGGTGCCAGTTGCCTGGTTTTCACCAGCAAACAAATTATTTTTTATGTTTTTTCTTTGTTGTTTTTTCTTTTTTTATATACACACATTTTTTTTTTTTTTTTTTCAATTCATTTTTCAAACTGGAAGATGGCTGAGCCAAAATTTCCAGTCCTCTTTCTTTTACCAGTTGTTTCATGAATGCTTCTGTACTGATAGGCTTAGTATAAACTTTCAGCCTATGTCCATTTATGATAAATGAGGTGGGGTCCTGGTCAATTGTCTTGATCTTTATTGCTCCATTGTCAAAGAGTTCTTCAATTTCATATGGACCAAGCCAGTGTGTCGTAAACTTTGCTTTGAAGTCTTTGAATTTGGAGTCAAAAAGTAAGGCCCAGTCACCCTTGTGAAATGTCTTTGTCTTGATGTATCTGTCGTGCCATTTCATTCTTTGTTGTTGCATCAATGTTGTATGTTCTATAGCTTGTTGACGATGCTCATCCAACTGATTCAATTCCATGATCCTTTGTTGTTGTGCTTCAGTTAAGTCCATTCCCAATTCAGCTGCTAGTCTATATGTTTGTATCTGAAATTCGATAGGCAATAAGGCTTCTTTCCCATAAACCAACAAGTATGTACTAAAACCAGTTGTGTTCTTCCATGTGATCCTGTAGGCCCATAATGCATCCTTTAACTTTTCAGACCAATCTTTTCTGTTCCGTTGTACTGTCTTAGTCATGATATTTTCTAGCACTTTATTTGTGGATTCTACCTGACCATTTGCTTGAGGATGATATGGTGTAGACTTCCTGTGTTTAATCTTGTATTTTTCTGTCAGATCTCGTACTAGCTTTGATGTAAATTGTGTTCCTTGATCTGTTATAATTTGTCTAGGTACACCATATCTCACAAAAATTTCTTCAAAGAGGAAGGTGACCACAGTATCTTCTGTCGCTCTGCTCACTGCTTTGGCTTCCGCCCATTTGGTAACGTAGTCCGTGCATACTAGAATGTACCTTTTTCCATTTTATGGTGGATTAATGGGTCCAACAAAGTCAAGTGCCCACTGCTCAAATGGCTCGATGGGGAATTGTGGCTTGAGTGGCATCTCATCTGATAAGATTGGTCTCCCTGTTCTTTGGCAACTGTCACATTGCTTGACATATGCCTTAGAATCTCTGAAGACAGATGGCCAGTAATAGCCCAGTTGCAGCACCTTATATGCTGTTCGTTTGTCTGCAAAATGACCACCACATGGTTCATCATGACATGCTCTGAGAATGTCCAATATTTCATCTTCACGCACACATTTTCTAATCATTAGATCTGAACCAATATAAAATAAATCACCATTCACCCAGCTATATCTAGAACTTTCTCTAACAATTTTCTTTCTTTGCTTGCTAGTGAATTGTGTTGGAAATTTTCCAGATGACAAGTAATTTGCAATATCTGCAAACCAAGGTGTTTTTACTGTTATGGCAAACATATGTTCATCTGGAAAGTTGTCTATAACTGGATTTGGGTCGTCAGGTGATTGTATTTGAGACAGAAAGTCAGCCACTTGATTTTCTTTGCCTGGCCAGTCTTGTATTGTGATATTAAATTCTTGCAGTAACAGGAGCCATCTTGTAATTCGTCCATTGGTGATGGGTTTATTCATCAAGTATTTTATTGTTGAATGATCTGTATGAATGAAAAATTGATATCCTGTTATATAATGCCTGAATTTATTTACCGCATGTATAACAGCTAACATTTCTTTTTCTGTGACTGTGTAGTTCAATTCTGCAGGTGTTAGATTCTTACTTATAAAGTATATTGCATAATTGAACAAGTTTTCTTTCTGTCCAAGAGAGGCACCTATCGCAGTATCCGATGCGTCAGTGGAAATATGAAATGGCAAAGACCAGTTTGGCCCACAAAGTATGGGTGCCACTGATAGTTTGTCTTTTAAATTTTGAAAAGCATTTTGACAGTTATTTGTCCATTGAAATTCAACATCTCTTGCTAATAGTTTAAACAAAGTTTGAGCTATTTTACTAAAGTTTTCAATGAAACATCTGTAATAGCCCGCATAGCCCAAGAAACTTCTTACCTCCTTTTGTGTTGTAGGTGGCATCAGGTTAACTAGGACTTGGATTTTGGCTGGATCCACCTTAATTCCTGAAGCGGAAATATGGTGGCCCAGAACTATACCCTCTGTTAACATCATATAGCATTTTTCGTTACTTAATGACAGATTTGTTTCTATACATCTTTTCAAGACTTTTTCAAGGTTGTTGAGGTAATCATCATAGATATTTCCATAAACTGTGAAGTCATCCATATACACCTCTACACATTCATGGACTAGATCACCAAATATCGCAAGCACTGCTCTTTGAAAAGTTGCAGGTGCATTGCATAAACCAAATGGCAAAACTTTATATGCATAAGTTCCCCATGGGCAGGTAAACGTAGTCTTGTCTTGGTCTTCTGTTGCTATTCTAATCTGATTGTACCCGCTAAACCCATCCAAGAAAGAAAAGTATTTCTTTCCAGCCAAAGAGTCTAACACCTGGTCAATGAATGGTAGAGGAAAATGATATTTTAATGTAGCTTTGTTTAATTCCCGATAGTCTACACATACCCTCCACTTTCCATTTTTCTTTGGTACAATAACTAGTGGAGAAACCAATTGACTATCTGAAATAGGATAGATGAATCCAACATTTAACAGTTTTTGTAGTTCCTCTTTCACTATTTCTTTCATCATAGGATTCATTCGTCTTTGAGGTTGTCTAACAGGTTTAAGTTTATCATCAGTATAGATGTGGTGGATACATGTGCTAGGATGGATTCCTTGCATATCAGTATAATCCCAGGAAAATGCTTTTGAGTATTTCCGTAATAATGCAATTACCTCTTGTTCTTGTTTTGATTGCAGCTGGTTTCCAATATTTAAATGTTTACCAGGATATACCTCAATTGTTTTTATTGTGGGATTGGAAATTGTGTTTACAGGAAAGATGTTTATAAAAGAATTTCGCAAGGTTTCAATAGTGCAAGTTTCCTGGAAACACTGATTCAGAAGGTTATTTGCAGCTTTATACTGTTCTTCTCTAAGCTGCTCTGAAATATTCGGTTCTGAAATGAAAAGATCCATTAAGTCTTCATTCTCGTCTTCTTCTCTAAAATCATAGAATTGATTTATACTCAACACTGATTTAGTTTGTTGTCTTTCTTGAGTTTCAAATACTGATTCTAAAGAAATTGATTGTGCAGGTGAATAAAGAGCGATATGTTTCTTTTCATCTCCATGTGAGATAATCATACTTCCTGATCTGCATCCTATGAAGGCATTAGCGTTAGCTAACCATGGTCTGCCTAAAATTAGAGGATGTCCTCCCAGATTTGTTTTTGGTTGCAAGATAAGGAAGTCAACAGGATATTCCCATGAATCCAAAGAGACTATGATGTCTTCTAATATTCCTTCCGGAACAACTTTAGATCTGTCTGCTAGTTCTAATACTGTTGAAGTTGTTCTAATGTCGTTTAATTGCAAAGTTTTCATTGTCTCTATTGTCATTACATTGATAGCTGCTCCCAAGTCTATTAATGTATTTGATACTGAGAAATTGTTGATTGATATAGTAACCATAGGGATACCAGGATCAAGATATTTTTCTACAGTAGTTTGTGTAGACATAAGGCTTGCTAGCTTACCAATGACTTGGATTGTAGAGGGATCCTTTCTCTTTTTCCTTGATTTCTTGATGCATAATTCCTTTATTGTTTTAGCATATATTGGTATTTCTTTAATTGCTTTTAACAAAGGAATTTTTACATAAGCATTCTTTAATTCATCTAAAATCTCAAATTCAGGAAGGGTTATTTCTTTTGGTTGTTCCACTAACCTTTCAGGGTAAGGTGGTGTTTGAGTTGTAATTGATTTTCCTTTCTGAACTTGTATTTCAGTTTGTTTTGTTTCAGATGATTCTCCTTGTTCAGTTGGTTCTTCTACAATTGGCGGAGAATCCTTTTTAAGCACTTTGCCACCTTAAATGGACATCATTCAGAGGAAGAATAGAGTAAGTTGGAAAATATTTTGCTTCCTCTACAGTGTATGCAGATTTGTCCACTTTGTTATTCGGATTGGCCACCGGTTGGGCTGGCAATTGTGTTGGTCTGGGTTGATTTGATGGTAACTGTAACTGTTGTGGTTGTGTCAACAATGGTGGTGGATTCTGTTGTGGAAATGGAATGGATGGCTGGTATGTAGAATTTTGTTGCGGAAATGGCATGGATGGAGGATATGGTGGGTATGAAAATGGCTGTTGGTATTGTTGCTGGTATTGTTGATATTGCTGGGGTGGTTGATTCCCATAACCATATCCTCTCCACCCTTGTGCAGGTTGTTGAGAATATTGTTGTGGAGGCCAAGCTTGCCATGGCATTGGAGGAGTCCAAATATTTTGAGGTGGATAGAGGTAACTTTGTTGTGGGAATTGTTGTGGAGCTTGTTGAGGCATCCTAGGTTGCCATGGTCTCCGAGGTGCTACATAATAAAATCCTTCTATTCCTGGCACTTCTTCCACTAAATTCATTTGCAATTCTTTTAATTTTTGACAATTTTCTGTGGAATGATTTTCTGTACAAAGACCACATACCTGGATACTATCCAAAGGACACTCTCTTAATGGATGTTTCTTCCTACACTTGGAACAAAAGATTGCTAAGGCTTGTTCTTGTTCTTCTTTCTTCTTATTTGCCTTAAGAACATCCACTTGTGTTCTTAATGTACTTAAGAGGTCTGTTTTAAAGTTTTCCAGTAAACTTCCTATCTCAGCTCTCGTAATCCCTCTTGCAGCTGATTTTGCTGCCTTCGAACTTACTTCTCTTTTCCCAGTTTTTGATCTTCCTCTAGAATACTTTTGACATAATTCCACAATTTCTTCAAATGGTAAATTTGAAATATCTCCTTTACCCATTACATTCAGAATGTCAAGGTATTCATCCCTTACACCTTTGAGAAAGATTGTTCGAATGGTATCTTGGTTTAAAGAGTGTTGTTTAGATTTTTGCAAATTATATGCAAACCTTTCCAAATATTCCTCTAAACTTTCATCTTCTTGTTGTGTCATTCGAAAAACATCTTCCTTAGAATCTCTAGATCGACAATAAGCTTGATATTTTTTAAGGAAAACTTTTCTCATGTTATCCCAAGAAGTTATTGTTTGTCCTCCTAAACCCATGAACCATTTTAAAGCTGCTACTTTGAGTGTTGCAGGAAAAAGGCGAAGTTTATGGACGTCATCAGTATACCCATATGTTCTACATAAAATATCAAATTCGAACATAAAAGCATCGGGATCTTCTGTGGACATTCCATAAAAGTTGGGCAAGACAGAAGGTGGAATATTCTTCATTTTCACTTCTTCTCCTAATATATCATTATCTACTATTGGAAAACCAAAAGTAGTCTCATGATCACCATCTTCTTGCATTTTCTGATCATTCTCCATTTTTCTATCATGTTCTTGTTTTGCCTCCTCCTCTCTTTTCCTCCTCCATTCTCTTTGTTGTCTTTCATACTCAATTCGTTGTTCAGGAATGAGGATAGTTGATCCATGTCCTTCTTCCGCCATTGGCTTAGTTGTTTCAAATTTAGGAAGAAATTCAGGTTGTTCAAAATCAGGTTGTCTTATATATGGAAAAACAGATGGTTTCCCTTTAATAGTTTCTTTCTGTTTACCTGAAGTTGATGGTTGTTTTTGTTTTGCTTCCCAAGCTAGCAAAGTTTGCCTTTCAATCAAAGTTAATCTTTGGCCAAGTCTTTGTTTTTCTACCAACTCCTCAATGATTGGATTACCAGCAACTGGTGTGTGTGATGATCCTATCTCTATGTGTGGGGGGTTTTTAATAAATCTACCTTGAGGATCTCTAAATCTAGGCATAAAGACACATAATTAAAGAAAAGGAATGTAACTAATGTTTTTGTTTGTTTTGAATTTTATCTTTCTATTGACTATACCAATATTTGCCTCCCCAGCAACGGCGCCAAAATGTTTTTTTTCGACAGTAACGGGTAATTTATTTAGGGCGGCAAAAAAGCTACCGCATGCTTTACATTGCTGGGGAAACAGAGAGTTTTATCTGAGGAAACCTGGATGGATTTGGGGAGGACGCTCAAAATCTGGAGGTTTACCAGTCCACCTTTAGGCCATGATTCTCTTGGGACTGACTGGTGGAAGAAATGAAACGATGCCTATAGCTAGAGGAAGTCTTGGGCCGATTAGAGGGCTTGCTGATCAGAAGAACATAGAAACCATAAAGTGCCGAGAAAGCTTGATCTGTAGAAACATAGAAACATAGAAACTTCTGCAGGGAGCGCCATCGAATCACTTCTGAATCGAACCATTTATGTAACAAAATTAACACAAGTATTTATTATCAATCCGGGTTGTTTCTACTTTGAGACAAGTTCACTATGTATGAAGATCAGAAATAATCAAACTTTAAAAGATAATTTATTCAAAAGCAATACATCCTATAACTCTAATTCAGCTTGTTTACAGTAGAGGAAGAATATTAAGATGGTTCTTGACTCAAGAAACACACCTTTGCCTCAACTATTACTTAATGAATCAGAGATAAAAATCAAGAAATTGAGATGGATAAGTCAATGAAAGAAGCTCTTAACTTAAGAGACTCATAAAGTGTTTCATCATAAATTATTCATCTCACTTGTTCAAAACCATAACAAAACCACTTGCATGCATATCAAGAAAACTAGTTATAACTCATCATTTCAGCAGAAGAGATGCTCAACTTGAACATTGGTGTTTCTTCAATTCAATAAAATGATGAATCAACTAACAACTACAGCAATCAAATACCACTCATGAATCATAAAGCAATCTGAAATAAAGCCATGAACAACTAGTTCTACATTAAACAATTTGCAGAAAATAAAACTAGTTAACAGTGAAGTGTACTTAGCTTGGGAGGGGGCCCTCCACCCTTGCCTTGCACACTTGAGAGATGATATTAGAAGCTTAAATCAGTTGCACATCATAGCATTGAACAGCAAAATGAGAATAGCACAAGTCTTCCAATTAATTCTTCAAACCAAAAGTATCACAGCATAAAAGTATCATAAGTCAATGTATGAGCCATCAAAGTTGTGGCTCTTAAATAAGGAGTCACATGAAACAACTTGATCTACATTCACTCTAACAACTTATCTATTCTAATCCATCTATTCAATTCGAATTCACTACCCTCATCCCAAGAAATATGACAAATATCATGGAATCCCAAAACTGCCCTATTTAGATGGGATTTCTGGATAACTAGTCATAATTGACTAGCTCCAAATAGGCCTAATAAAGCTCGTTTGGTTGGAACCAAGCATAGGTGGCTTGGTCCTAGTTCCCAAGCTTCTCATTCATGTATCCCATTCGTTCTCAAGTGGCCTGCATCCATATTAACCATAGAGTGATTACGGGAATTTATGAAATTGCCAAATTTGCACTTAAAATCAAACTTTTATAAAAACTTTAGAAATTGACAAATTAAAGCTAAATACCTGAAAGGACATCAAATATACATTAAAAGGAAATGAATGGAGTGAAAATGGATGATAAATAGATGGTTAGGTAAGTTTCTTAGAGCAAAATGAGACCAAAACTAAGGCCCAACAACAACTACAATATTAATGGGGGCATCACTTGTATTATAGGGACCTAACACGTAGTTGCCCTACATGGTGATGGATGCACAATAAGTTGCTAAGTAAAATATATTACCTTCCTTTTTCTAACTTTGCATAGAAGCTCACTTTCACAAATAAGTTACTTTTATAATAACTAACCCACTTTTATAAAATAAGAGATACTCCATCTTATAATGATTTTTTATAAATTAAAGTTGCATGAAAAAGTTGATTTAAAAAGGGAACATTAAAGTTACTTTGTGTTAAAATTTCCTTCAACCCAACAAATTGGTAATTTACTTCCTAACAAATTATTACATGTCTATTCAATAAAAGAATGGCTAAGATCTTAAAAAAAAAAAATAGCAGAAGAAAATTAAATAACCAATTCAATCACATAAGCACACGTGAATTTTCTGCTCAATTAAACAACTCTTCATTAAAAATAACTTCAAAATCTACTTGGGATCCCTTACTGGGAAAATGGCGCTTGAAGGCAATTACATATACAACAATGATCTTAATCAGATCTGATTGATCAAGCCCTATATCTGTGCTTCAATCTGTCCTAACTGATATGTATCTCCCTTGCTACTCCTTGTACCTTCCTCAGACCCAACATAATTGAATGGAAGTCCTTCTCCACTCAATCATTGATATCTCCTCTCACAATCTCTTGTGTGTTTTCTCTCTTGGCCTAGCCTTTCTTTTATAAACTTGAGTTATGAATGAATCCACAACCTTGATATCCAAAGTGATAAACTATTTAGATTAGATCTCATCTCACTTTAGATCCACAATTGAAATCCATCCAATTCACCAATGCAAAAGCATCTGTGTTTCATTAAATTAACTCACTTTTGTATTATAATATTTTTTACTTTAATCACTAAAATAATTGCTAAGGTTATGGATATATTAGGTGACTTATGCACCCCTAGACACTTAGGCCTATGCATAAATACTTGCCCAGGCTACAAACATCAACACTCCCTCTTAACGAGGGAGGTACTTCCTAAAGAGCCACCTGAAACTAGTTATCCTTCTCTTTGAATGTGCTCCTAGGAGTCTCTGCATTCTCTTGAGCATCCCTCAATGTCTAAATAAGTTTGTTATGAAACCAGCTCAAGAAAAGATAGAAAAGATAGATCAATGCCTTAGAATTCAGCCTCTTCGAGGGGGCAACCTCCTTTACATTACATAGATGAACAATTCTTGGATGATTCAAATGACAAAACCTCCTTTCTATATATAG
>APFE030467931.1:0-14968 GCA_000404065.3 Pinus taeda | reverse complement strand
ATGGATAATGAAATTAATGAGAGTTTTTTTGACTTATCATGGATCATTAGGTTTTTTTGAATCATTCTCACACTAGGTCTTTTGGAAGAAAACTCACACGTAGTAGTACCTTCACCCTAAGTCTCATCATTTATCTATTCAAAAGTTGGGTATTCTCAACACTTTAGCCACTCCCGCATTTAGAGTTTTTGATGAAAGTCATCTTGAAGATGAGAAAACCCATCTCCTCAAAGTTTTCAAAAATAATGGTTATAATAAGCTCCAATGTTTTAGGGCTTTCCTTAAGGATGACAAGGGTTCCAAGAATAAAAAAGAACACAATGATCAATTTTATGGGGTACACTTTCCTTTTATAGGACCACTCACACGATTGCAATGATCCTAAGAAAGCACAAGGTTCCCTCAACCTTTAGGCCTCTTAAAACTATACAGAGTTCCCTAAGATCTAATGATCCTAAGAAAGCACAAGGTTCCCTCAACATTTAGGCCCCTTAACACTATACAAAGTTCCCTAAGATCTATAAAAGACACATGGACCCAAAAAGTATGAAAGGTGTTAATGTAATCCCTTGTTCATGTGGAACACCCTACGCTGGGGAAACTAACCAAATATGAAAAGTGTTTATGTAATTCCTTTTTCATGTGGAGCACCCTATGTTGGTGAAACTGGTCGATGAATAAATCAGAGGATTCAAGAATAACACGCGACAAACATCAAACATCATAGAACGGGAGCATTAACATAACAAGTGGAAAAGACAAAACACCACATCTGCATTGAAGGTGTGACGCCATTGTTAAGATACATCATTTCCATCATTGTAACTTGAGATTGAAAGCATGCCAAGCAATATGAATAGAGACAATCGCTGCAAAATTAGTAATGGTTGGATCCCTCCTAAATATTACTTTTATTTTAGTGTTTGGATTATTTAGGTTTGACCTAAATATCACTCGAAAATTAGTAATGGTTGGATCCCTACTAAATATTATTTTTATTTTAGTATTTGGATTATTTAGGTTTGACCTAAATGTTTTTTATTTAAGTTTGACCATTTATTATTTTTTATGTTGAATTGAGGCTTTTGTGATCCATATCAAGTTATGAAAAGAAGTTTTTTTGGCGTAAATCACATGAAATATCATTTGTCGACAGGTTTGGAACCAACTAGTGTGATTCATCGTCAGGACAAGTTGAAGAATCAGATCCAGGTTGCATGTTAAATAGTCAGAGCAGAACCTATAACAACTATAATTAACTAGGCACCTATAAAGGTTATATTTGACTAGGTAATGTCTATATTTAATTGGAGGTTAGACCTCCTAATAATTATATTTGACAGGAAACGGCTAGATGGACTAGATTCTGGACTAGATAAGGAACAGGGATAGGAACACATAACTAGGTTTAAATAAAAAATAAATACTTAGTTAGTTTAAATAAGTAAATAATTATTAAATTAATTAGATAAATAATTATTTACTAATTATTTATTTTAGTTAGTTTAAATAATAATAATTATTAATTAATAGTAAGTTAGTCAACCTTTATTAAAAATGTTTAAATTTATATAATTAAATAGTTAGATAATTTAAGATAATCTAAACAAGGTAACATATGAACTTTCGAGAAGAGTTATATAATTAAATGTTTCATATTCATTTAAATATTTAGTTAATTAATAGTAAGTTTTATATTTAAATACATGATTGTTGTAAGATCTAATTCTAAAAAGTATAAGAGTAATCTTTTTATGTTCCAATTTTTGGATAAAATTATCTAATATTATCATTTTTTAAGCCTACATTCAAAATAATTACTATAATTCCAATCTATAATTAAGCTAAATTTTGTAAATACATAATGTTAAAATTAATTGTTTTGATTATTTAAGTATTACCTATTATTATTTTTATTTTATTATATTTATTTTATTAATTGCTTTATTGTTTTGATTATTTAGGTTTGATGTAAATATTATTATTATTTTTATTTTAACATATACATTTCTCTTAATTCAATTTAACAATATATTCTAACAATTATTATTTTATATTAAAATATTATTTATTTAATCAAATCTAACCATTTTCTTTATATGAAAAAATTATTTATTTAGTCAAATCTAACAATTTTCTTTATATGAAAATATTATTTATTTAGTCAAACCTAACCATTTTCTTTATATGAAAATATTATTTATTTAGTCAAATCTAACCATTATATCATAAGAGCTCATTTTTTTTTTCCCTTGATGCCAAGATCTTGTCCTTCATCTTGTCTTGAGGATGAACCAATAACTTTGCTGATGTGATTTTTACGGAAAGTTTTCTTACTTTTCACAATATGGATCACAAAAGCTTAAATTCAATAATGAAATCTATTGGAATTAATAAAGTCAAGATAAGTTTGGATGTTAAAATAAATTTATTTTAAATTAGAATTTATCAAATATTTAAAAGATTTAATTTTATTATGGATGAATATAAATTTAAGATTGTGTGTTCTCAAGTCCAATATATTAGAGATGTTGTAATGTTTAATATTTTTCAAGAAAATAAAATAAAAAACATAAATTAATAATTTTACTAATAAATAATAATAAAGCTGCCTAGATCTATCTTAACTCCTAATCTATTGAGCTAGAGAGGGACCAAAATATTTTAAGATGCAAATCTTTTTTGAAGTGAAAAGAGATTTGATCTCTCTCCATCCCTAGAGATTTAATCCCTCTCTAATTAGTAGATTAAGAATTAAGATAGATTTTAAATAGATCAAACTCTAAAAATGTAATTTTTTAAAAGAAAGTAAAACATATATATTATATTATATATATATTATATAATATATATATTTTAAACGAGTTGGTTATTTTTTATATATTGCAAAAAAAAGGGGAAAGGAAGCTAGCTCCTTGTACAGTTAAAAGCGGGCTGGAATAAAAGTAATGCGTAAAAGGGAGCATAGTCCCCACATCTACTTCAACAACCCTGTTTCTTATAAACTTCAAAAACTATGGGATAACTTCCCAAAATTTGACTTGTAAACTTAAGCCACGCGAAGTAACCAAACCCGCACTTAACTGTGATAAAAAGCAAACTTAACCATAAACCCACACTTAACTTTAGAAAAGGTGGACATAAACACAAACACACGGGAACCCAAATTCTGCTTTTCCAAAGCCATGTCGTGATTTTTGAAACTTACCTTTATTAGGCTCATCTCCACCGTATATTTCCTCCGACAGATCTGATGGACACCACCGAACATCGATCCTTCAACTTGCACGTCACTCGACAACCGTTGATCCACATGCGATAGATCCAACAGCTAATAGGCATTTCAGGTGGGAAAAGCGCGTGGAGAATACCCACCAGATAAAACGGTATTCTCACCCCACCTACTTGCTATGTGTCCAACGGTGAGTGGAATTGGGGGGTTCCCTCCTGAAACCACTTACTGCTTAATCACCTCCTGAAAAACCATTCCTGCTTAATCTCGCCTTTTCTCTTTGACTAAGTCTCAAGCACGTTATCGCCCGATGACCCTTGATCTGCCACCATCGAGTTCCTCTCCCGGAACTACTGATGTCATTCCTCATCTATTGATCTCTGGATCCAACGGTTCTTATGTGATGATTCTTCATCTGTCTCCTCACTCTATCTTTGCGGAAATTATTCACTGTTTTGTGGGTTCTGTTCCTAATGTAATGGTCTCCGTTGAGGAGAGACTTGTTCTTGTTGAAAGCCATACTGTCTCAGGTTGCCTGGGAGCTTGCGCAAGTGAACGTAGAGACTTAACTGTTACTTGCATTACCGTTACGATCCAGGTGTTCGTGGATGACATGACTAATGCCGCCTTCGCCCAGGAGAGGAGGACAAATGAAATCTTGTTTCATCATATAGTGTAGCTTTTTGGGACTCTGAGTGTCGTGTGCTCTAAACAAGGCTGAAAATAGTTGAGAACCTCTGTTGACATATATCCTCTGTTTTCCTCATGTTATCTCCATCTTGAGTTGGTTTTTTGATTTTTTCCCCCCTGTTCAATTTCTTGCGATGTTCTTCGGATCAATATCTTCTTTCTCGATCCTCATACTGGATGAGGGGGTCATGGTATACTTTCTTCATATACTTCATTATTCTCTTTGACAACCCCAACTGGTCTGTCAATTTATTTGTTGGCATGGCTATCAACGTCCTTATTTTGGTTTCTCAGGACATGCTTTATGGTTAATTTTCCCAGACTTTCAAAACTTGTTCTGATCCTTTGATAGATTTTGTTGACGGCTATGCTTTTGAAGTCCCTTTTGGCATCCAATGCAACTATTATGATAGCTGAGTCCCCTATTATTATAGGGTCCTTGATTGCATTTTTGTTTAAAAGCCTTGTGCCTAGGAGAAGGCTATATGCTTCAGCCTTGTTGTTTGTCATTTCTCCAAGGCTCCATTCATAGGTTATTGTTTTTTGTCCATTTAGATCTAGTATAAATCCTCCTACCCCTACTTTACCTGGGTTATTTTTTGCAGCTCCGTAAAAAAAGAGAATGTGTCTCCTTTGTTCTTTTATCCATCCTGCAAATTCTTTGTCCTCCAATCTTAATTTCCAATTCTTGTTTATGTGGAATTCTTTATTTTTTGCTATAGTTGTTGCTTTTGCTTTGTTTTCTAACATTGCTTTACTGTTCCGGTCTTTCTCTTCTTGTTGTAAATTGTTTTGGTCCATTTTTGAGATTCCATTTGTACTTATTATCTCTGCAACTTGGCTCCAATTTGCTAGGATCTTGCCTAGATTTGGCTTTTGTTCTTTGAAAAGGCATTTGTTTCGGGCTAAACAAATTTGCCAACACATGATTGAAGGGAGACATTTCCATATTCTATTTATTGTTGCCTTTTTTTTCTTTGTATATGGGTAGATTTTATCCAAGTTTTTATGAAGAGTTGTCAACTGAATTGTTGGATTTACGTTTATTTCTAAAGGACTTGTTAACTGTTTCCAGCACTCTCTTATCACCATACAATTAATGTAGAGGTGTTGGATTGTTTCTTCCTCCTTTTGACACATGACACATTTTGAGGGCCCTTGTATTCCTTTTTTTTTAATTTTCAGAAGTAACAATTTTACCTTTGAGAAGGGTCCAGGTGAAGAATTTAATTTTGGGCAAACTCTCAGAATTCCAAGCCGCCTTCCAAAGACTCTAGTCATTTTGATTATGAAGTTTTTGGAGGAGGTTGTACCCCGATTTCACTGTGTAATCCCCTCCATTTGGGTTCCAAACAAAGTCATCCTGCTCTTCTATGTTGATGGGCGCGACCGCTGCCAGATGGACTTTTAAAATTTCCCACTGACATTTTAGTCTTGGTGGTGTAGCCAGCTGTTTCCATCTTACCCAGTTATTCTGATCCCAACCCGAAATAGAATAAAGAGTGTTAAAACTTTGCTCTTCCATCCATCTCTGAAGTCCCCTTAAATTTTGTTGTTGATTTAAGGGGTTTTTCCCCATTATTCTATCCTCCTAGATAGAAATTATTTTGCCATTCCTTGGATTTTTGGATATTTGATCTCTAATAAGAGGAACTATCCTTTTAACTAATTTCCAGATTTGGGTGCATGGCCTGTCTGGAATCGTATCAGTGGGCAGCTTTGTTCTATGACAATTTAAGTATTTCATTGTTAGTACTTTTTCCCACCAGTGACTGTTCCCATTTATCATTCTCCAAATAATTTTTGTCCCTAGAGCAGTGTTCATTAGTCCTAGTAGGTGTATTGCTATACCTTCTTTTTTATAGGGAAGAGTAACTTGCTTCCATTTAACAAGGCTGAATTTTTTATTATTTTGTTTTCCTCCTTGCTAGAGGAAGCTTCTAATTATCAGTTCCATTTGCTTGTGGGCACTTGCTAGAGCCATAATGATTGCATACTGATATATAGGCAAGGACGAGAGAAGTGCTTTAATAAGCATCACTCTTCCTGCCAGGTTGAGCCACATCACTCCCCAATTATGAGTTTTTTCCCTCATTCTCTCCACTTGCCTGTTCCAAACTTCTGATTTTACCACTCCCTTTGCTAAGGGCAACCCTAGATAAGTGAAGTGGCTCCAATTTATTTGTACATGTGTTTCCAGTATTTGTGAGATACGTTGCATTGTTTTTGTTGGGGTATTCCAGCAATAAATTCGGCATTTGGAGTTGTTTAAAATTCTTCTTGAGGCTAGAGGAAATTCATCCAAGACTTTTTTGAATTGTTTTGCTATGATGTAGGATGCCCCGCCTATGAGAAGTGTATCATCTACAAAGAGAGAGTGGTTTAAATCTTTGACTCCTCTCAATATTTGGATCCCTACTTATTTTTTTCTCTTTTCTCTGATTTTCAAGCATAACACTCATCGATTTAGCCATGATGATGTATAAGAATGGAGAAAGCAGATAGCCTTGCCTCAGCCCTCGTGTGCTTTGGAAAAATTTACTGGGTCGACCATTGGTTAAAGGAGCTATCCAAGGATTTGACATACATGCCTAGATAATCTCTATGAAATTTGTTGAAAAGCCAAACCTTTTGAGAGCTGTTGCAAGAAAGTTATGGTTAACTCTATCAAAAGCATTAGCCATATCTAACTTAACAATCATTCATCTATCCTTTCTTTGGATACTGCTGTGGATAGCCTCCTGTACAATTATCACATTGTCTGTGATTTGCCTCTTGGGGACAAATCCTCAGTTTTCTGAAATTATTTCTGGAAGTAATTTTTTCATTATGTTTGCTAGGATTTTGGTAAGTATCTTATAAGATGAGTTGCAAAGGGAGATTGGCCTATATTTTTTAAAAGTTGTGGGATTGGGTTCTTTGGGAATGAGGGCTAGGAAGGAGGATTTTGTATTTCCTCCAATCTTTTTTTTTTGGAAAGCATTTTTGAGCATTCTCATTAGGTCTTTTTTGATAATTTCCCAATGTTGTCTGTAAAAGGCCATTGTAAACCCATCTGGACCTGGTGCCTTGTTAGGGTGGAGATTCCACACAACTTATCTAACTTCTTCCTCAGTAATTTCTTTGTCTAATTCCTTGTTTTGCTGGTTGTTTTTTTTTTTTTATATGTTGCAAAGTTTATTCATTAGCTACCTGCTGGTCACTTGTTGAGAGGAGTTCTTTAAACTGCTTTTGGGCTACGTTTTTTACTGCTTCAACTCCTTTTATTTCTTAACCATTTACTTGAATCCGTTCAATCTGATTTTTTGACCTCCTTATTTTCATTGTATTATGAAAGAACACTGTATTTTTGTCTCTGGATTTTAGCTAGAGGCATCTTGATTTCAGTCTGCTTTCCTCTTCTTCTTGCCTATTTTGCTTATATATTTCCAGATACATTTCCTTTTCTTATATATCATCTTTTTTACTTTCTTCCTTGTTCTCTTTTTCCTTACAAAGGTTATCCATTTTTTTTGCAATTTGATTTTCCTAGCTTTGTCCTAGAGATCATTTTCTCTTGCCCAATTTTTTAAGTGCATCCTTAGGTTCTTTAGCTTAGTTTCCCAAACACACTGGGGAGATCCTCTAACACTTTGTTTCCAACTGTCCTTTATTTTTTTGTCAAAATATTCCTTGCTGTCCCAAATTAAATTATATCTGAAGGGAAGGGGTCCTTGATTTTCCAGCTTTCCCAAGGTTAGCACCATCGGCTTGTGATCTGAACCTGAGTTGTGAACAATTTTACTTTTCACAAGAGTGTAAGCAACTGTTATGCTTTCATGAATAAGAATTCTGTCCAACCTTTCTTTTATGTTGCTTTTTCCAATTCTTTTGTTGTTCCAAGTGTATTTTCCATTGCTTGGTGGAATGTCTATTAATTTGTGTTCTTCTAGTATTCCTTCAAGGGCTTCTCTTGACGGATCGTTGTGGAATATTACGCCAAATTTTTCTTCTGTATTCCTTATCAGATTTAAGTCTCCTCCCAGGATTAAGTGCTCACTTTGTCTCTCTGTTATTTATTCTTTAACTGATTTCCAGCATTGTTCTTTCTCTCTATAGTGATTTGGAGAATACACATTTATAATGCTATATTGTTCTTTTGTATCGAGATTCCTCAACTTTGTTCCAATCTAGTGTCTGCTGATTTTTTGGGTCATTAATTCCCATTTTCTTTTATCCCAAATGGTGCTCATTCCTCCTGATGCTCCCGTGGCTTCTAATGCTACTTCTTCATAATTTTTTAGTTTTTGAATCATTTTTTGATTTTCTTGCTTGTTTAGTTTGGTCTCTTAGATCATATATATGTCTGGTTGTTCCTTGTCTAAAATATCTCTAGTTTCATTGACTTTAAAGGAGGTGCCAAGACCGCGACAATTTCAAGAGACCACTATCATTATTTACTGGTGTGTTGGTGTGATCCTCCCTTTCCTTTTTGCTGAGTTTTTTCATGACTTCCTGTTTGTTTCCCACGGAATGAATCCATTGGCTGTTGCGTTCTTAGGGCCATTTCTTTAGCTACTGCCTCATTTATGATTTCTTTATTGGATTTCCTTCCCACTTTTTTTTGTTGATCCCAGGCTTGGGGGATTTCTTTGGCTTTGTTTCTAGTTAGAATGCGGTCCACTAAGGGAGGAGGTGGGGAGGATACAGGGTTGGGGGTGGATATGAGAGCTAAAGAGGTAGGGTTTGAGGGAGGGGATCTGGGAGAGGGTGGATCAAAGGAGTCTTCTAATGACTCAAAAGGATTTAGAGTTGTGTGATCAGGACGAGTAACCTTCGATGGAGGCTAAGAGGTTGTTTCATTTGCTTCTTAGGACTGATACATATTTGATGTTGTCTACTTATTGCTAGGTTTTTTCCTTTTCACTTGTTTCAATGTAGGTTCTTGCTCTTCTACATTTTCATGCTCTATTTTTTAAGACACCTATTTGCAAAAAGACCATACTCATGACATACCTTGCATTTAAATGGTATTTTCTTGTAGTTCAGTTGCTGAACGTGTGTCCATTGGTCAACCTTGATCTTTATTGCCTCTGGGAGGCCTTTTCCGAGATCTACTTCCACACATATTCTTGCGTACACATGCATGCTGTCTTTTGGCTCACATCTGTCAATATATTTGCCGATTGCGTTTCCTATAGCCTTTACAGGTTCGTCTCCCCAGCAGTGAAGAGGAAGATGCGTGAGCCTGACCCACACATGCACTGCATTCGAGACATCCATCTCTAGATCAAAGTCTGGCGTCCCCCTGTTCAGGTATAAACCTCTGGAGTCCATGAAGTAAGGTCAATTTCTAAATATCAGATCTCTGTCCTCCTTTGTTTCAAAGAGAAAGGTGTAGTATGCCCTTCCATAGAATCGTATTGCTATCTTCCCATGTGTGGTTGCATTCCAGTTTCTTTCCACCCGTTTTTGCACTGATTTGGGTGAAGGTCATAGCCTTGTGAACTGTCCAACAAGTCTGTGTTCTGCCAGAGATATGGCTGCCCTTCTTGGAAGTGCTGGAGGGAGAGAAATATCTGGGATACTTTCAAGTTTCTTTACAAATTTATTGACCGATGGCCTGTTCCTTGGAGCTCCATTCTCTGTGATTAGAGATGCGAAAGCTTCTACGTTTTCTTCATTCCCTGGCTATGTGGAAGAGTGAGGATCTCCCTCCTCAGAGGGCTGCATGGTCTGGTTGGCCTCAACAGTAGGAGGCTGCCAAGGGATGGATTTGTAGGGGCAACGATAGCTAGGTCAGTAGCAGGAAAAAACCAGTCTTAATATGTTATTCACACATAATTTATTATAATTAATAAATAAATTTATTTATAATAACATTATTAAATTGATAGGGAAGCATGAGTGGAGGTTTTTGGTCCTAGCCAACAACAAAATGTCTCGAACGAAGAGCAACATCTGGAGCTAAGTGGTGGAGACCAAACAAATCCACCTTTGCAGTCTTAACATAACATGCAACATATTGGTTTGGGAGAGGACATCCTAGTGGAACTGCCCCAACAAACAGACGCAATTTTGGAAGACTATAGAAGAAATGTTGCTTTTGGATGTAAAGTGAATGTAAAGGTGTTGACTTATTTCCAGTTTGATTAATATAAAGTTAACCATTTTAAAAATTGATATCTATATTAATTAATTAATATTTAATAATAACTTATGTTTTAAATTAATGTTATTTAACAATATTAATATTATTGTTTTAATTAATTTATTAATATTTTTATTAATATATTTTAAATGAAATAGAGAGTTTTAGTAAAAACTTCATTATACAATGACATATTTTTTATTTTTTTTTTAGAATTGTATTAAAAATTGTTGAAATAGTTTTCCAAGAATGTTTTCTCTTGAATTACAATTATGGAATTGCATTCGAAAAACTCATTACACCTTTCCTCCCGCTTTAATTAATGTTATTAGTAATGATAACAATAATATTATTTAACATTAATTATTTTAAATAATAATGATAATGTTATTTGATCAATAATAACATTATAGAAGGATCACATTTCAGCGTAAATTCCATAATAACTTCAGATATTAACTACAAATGAAAGACAAAAAAAACCTTGTTTAAAAAAAACTAAAATCATATAAATTTCAAATGGTTAATTATGGAAAATAAATTATTAAAAATTAAAAAATGATTTTATATTTTACTTTCATTATCTAAAATTGCTAAATCTTTATTTGAATTTGTAAATAATTTATTTGTTCCACTTGTTTTTTTATTAACTATTTTTTATTAGGCACATGTAAATTTCCACGTGGGAGCATGAACATGAATTACACTAGACCCCATATTGGGCTGTAAAATGAGCCTCTTGGTCCAATTATATTTTTAATAAAATATTTTAAAAAATACTATCAAATTTTATTTAAATTATGTTATAAATGTTATTTAAGTTGTATGGTTTAGTAAAACATTAAAGTTTTGGAAAATATTGTCATCATTGATAAAAGACTAATATATTTTTAAATATTAGTTTAGTTAGTTTTTCCCAGCAAAAGTATTGTAATTTTCACTATCAAAGAAAATTACATGTTGTATATGCCATAGGCATAGGCATAAAAATGACCGTGGTCATATGTGAACTATTTTGTAACTGTAAGGAACCTATACAAAAAACCCTGAGAAGGGTATACTCATAGTGAACTGTTTTGTAACTGTAAGAAACCTATGCAAAAAACCCTGAGAAGGGTATATCGATAGTATCTGATCGTATACAATATTATTTACATATTCAAAATTTCACCCATGGTGATTACAGTTTTGTAGGCAAAAATATTAACACGAAAATATAGATAATTTAGGGCCTGTCAGCCCTCTGTAGATCCTGGTCCATGTATGGTGTATGGTAATACTGATAGATTTGCTCAGGTCTATGCTCCCTGATCAGCCATTCCCCTATAGGATAATTCGTTGTCGCTTTTGAAAGCCGGTCCACAGATTCATTGTGCTCACTGTAGATATGAGCACATGAAACATGATCAAAATGTGTTTAGAAAAATAAAACATCATCCAATATGGTTCTGAGTGTATATGCATGGCATGTAGAAATGCAGTTGAACCAATTAATAACAATTTTGGAATACCCATAAACTTGTAACTGTCTGCAATTTTTGTTAATAACAAAATATAAGAGATGATGAAGTGTAAGGAGCTCCACAAAGTTATTTGTGCCATCTCCCATCCCCAAACATATATGAAAATAATGTGTTTTAGATATATGGAGAATAATGCTGCCACCACAGCCCTGTTCTTGTGTTGATTCGTTGAAGTAGGACCAAGGGTGCTCTTTGTCAATGACTTCCAGAATAATATTCCAAGTCCGGACAACTTGTTCATCTACCGAGATTTCCAAATAACTATTACAAATCTTGGGGATAATCAGTGACCAAACAATATTCTTCCCCCGAAAGATGTTGTTGTTATGACACATCCAAATGTACTAGCATACCATTAGAGGAAGATTTTGGGATCTCGGATTTGTTGCTTCAGCTCACCGCCTGTTCCAGGCATTAAGTATACCATTGCCAGTCCATATGAGTGATAAATTTAAAGTATGTAGGACCTGCACCCAAACCTATTGTGTAGTAGGACATGAGAGGAAGACATGTTGATTTGATTCCTCCTCCACTCAACATAGTACACACCATGTAGGTCCCTGAAATGATCATTTTTTGAGATTTGTTCTGGTCGGGGTTTTATCCATAATGATGTTCCACATTAGGAAACGAGTGCGCAGAGGGCCTTTTAGCTTCTAGATACTACTCCACCAACTTTCCAAGTATTTGGGCTTATGGCTGGCATGGATGATAGGATATCCATCCTTTCGGGTATAGTTCCCTTTCTGTGCAAATCCCTAGATCATTTCATTATCCTCGTCCCTCAATCTCACATGCGATTTGATTAATGCCACCAAGTAAGTCCTATACTCCATGTGCCATTGAGCTGGTATATCCAAAGCCTCCCTAGATAGCCACACTTGCTGATATATAGTTGTATTGTGTGGGTCCCTAAGATGAGCTATGTTTTCCATTCTGTTATGATTTAGGAAGGCAATCAGGTCAGGAGGGAGATGGTAGGAGTTTCCACAACTAATCCATGGATAAATCCCAATGCGGACAGACACACCATTACTGATCCTCCAAGTAAGACCCCTTCTTATGGTGGGAAGGGTATTTATAACAACCCTCCAAATCACTGATATGCGCTTACTCTTCCAAGCAAGTAACCTTAACCAATCCAAGACTGTGTGTGGCCAGATGTATTTGTAGGTAACCACCTCTGAACAAAGGCTCTTGTGCTTTAGGAGAAACCAACCTAAGTTTTCCGCAAGTGCTTGAGCAAAAGCAGAGAGGTTTTTTAGTCCCCAACCTCCCCATTTTTTGGGAGTGACAATTCTACTCCATTTGACCCATGCATAGGGTTTTCCTTCCTTGTGACCCTTCCATAGGAAGTGACATCATACTCATTGAATCCTTTGTAGTATACCTTGGGGGATCCAGGCAAGGGACATCCAAAAGACAAATGTAGCTTCTAGAACCGATTTAATGCGCACAAGTTTACCAGCACTAGAGAGTATATGATGGCTCCAAATGTTTAATCTTCTTTCCACCTTGGCAATCAACCATGTCCAATCTACAATTTTCTATCCATCTTCTTTTATCCTGAAGCCCAAGTACTTCAAACCATCCTCTAATGTCAGGTTTTGGAAGGAGAAATTTTGGAGTGCAAGATAGGTCTCCTGTTGAGTATAGACTGAGAAGGATATAGTGAATTTGGCCTCATTTATTTCCATCCCAGTAGCGGTGCTAAATAGTTTCAGCACTGCAGGCAAGAGTAGTGGGCAATCTTTGAAGAGATGTTTGACCTTATGGCATTATTGACACCTTAATGGAACACCCTTGTAATCAAGGTGTTGTCGATGAGAGAAATGCCACCAATGTAGGGTTATCTTTTCCTCCAGGCCTTCTCTATTATCCAAATGTACCAGGATGTGAGCCATAGTCATGATCCCTGTTATTTCATCGGATTGATCATGTTCCAAATAAGTACCCAACACGTCTCCAATGTACTTACAAGAAGAGTCCAATATTGCATCGGAAGGCCTAGTAAACAGACCCAAATTAGCCCGGCTCCCAATTATTCCCTCTTAGGATCTAACAAGGGATCCCATCTTTTCAGCAAAATAGTGCTACTTCGATATGCTAGAAACGAGATAGTATCTGTTAGCACTTGAAATTTCACCTCAGGCTGAGACAGGCAAACCTCAAGGCTACATCAAACCATTTAGCCTCGTAGCTAGCCCTACGGGGCAGGAGAAGGCTCTCTCCGGTCTATCTCGTAAAATCTCCAATAGATGAGATGACCAATAAGGTAACACTGATTTTAGGCTAGTAAACTGATCACAAGGGTTGATTTGGGGTTTTTAGGGTTTTTGGTGGCAAATTGAGGAAATAGCAATTTTGGGTGCGGGGATTTGACACAGTTTCTGCAGGGGGTTCTTGGGGCGAGATAGGAGACAGTATTGATGCTTTAAGCTGAGGTGAATGGATGAGAAAGACAGGTGAGGAGCTAAGGAGGGCAAACAATAACTTTGAATCCTCCTTAAACAGTAGAAAACATTGAAATTAAACAAACTTAAAAGCAGAGCATGGCAAGCATGGATTCTTACTTTAACACTTCATTTGTTTAATGTGCAGAAGTAAAGAAAGGAAGTGAATCACATAAAAAAGCTTACAAGGACATTGAGAAACACAACATCAACACATGAGTCCACAAGAATCACAAAGAGGACTGCAAAACCCTGGTCTTCCTTAGCCAAAAATTGCAGAGATACAGTGAAATAATACAATGATAGCTTCTCCCTCCAGAGTCCAATCTTCCAACCTCTGAAAATGACTAAGAAAATACATAATATAGGCAAGATATCACTTTTCCTTGCCTCTAGGGGTCGAGCTCATCCTTCTAGGAGCTGTTTCAACCACTTCTAAACTTAGCACTAAAATCTAGGCAGTCAAAACAACTTGCCTCTATAAACTTGGAAACCAATTCATCCATTTAATTTTTACCCTTTTCATGAATGAATCTTCTAGAAGAGATACATAAGAGTAAAAGTGTGATAAAAGTACCATAATTACATCAAATAGAATCATCATTCACCTCAAAAAGTCAAACTGAGTCAAATCTACGTTTTCTGGGCTGTACAGTGCATTTATGAGCAATTCTGCCTGACATGTCGCGCCCCTTTGGAGCCATGTTTGGGGCACTTTCGTGTGGCCAAATTGGGCAAGCATAGGCTTGTTGGAAAGGTCTGTGAGTCTACTTTCCAACCCAACTAGAATTTGTGGATTTGGAGTTAATTTTCCCTGTCAAACATCAATTCTCCAAAGACATCTTTCTGCAGTTCAAAAAGGTGGCAGAAAGTCAAATTTTGCATGTTTTTTGACTTTCTGGAGGTCCAAAACTTCACAAAATCTCAAGTACATCCATGA
>APFE030467905.1:0-12531 GCA_000404065.3 Pinus taeda | reverse complement strand
CACTAGAAGAGGCCATGAAATTGACCTTGGGTTGAATTAAATCTGTTAGTACAATTTTTTTTACAACTACACCAGCCACTATAACCATACAACAACATTAACCATACAGCAACTATATCTATATTCATATAATTAATATGATTTTTAGGGAGCAGCTTGTAAGCAGAGGTTGCCAAGAGCTCAAGAGCTAATGAAGTTTAGCTTCATAATGACAGGAATTTCACAATTTAGTATGTTAAAATTAGTTTATACTATCTCACCACTTTTCTCAAACTTATGTTCCTATTTTCTGAGGAGTACGGTATGGAATTGAACTTTTTGCTAAGAAAATGTCATCATGCCCACACTATTTTGTTATAAATGTGGGACGAAATGAATGTTGTCTGGGAGTAATAGATTTTGGTTATCAGACATTGGGATTTCTTCTCTCTTTCATTGTATTTAGAAATGCCTTTATTGAAGGAGTGGTGGCGAATCTGATCCATGTTGTAGTTGTTAATTGCATACTTGGTTGCATGGTTGGCATGGCTATCCGCTATTGCCTTGGGACAATTTGAGTTCGGTGAAGCTGAAGTTGTAAAAGCAACAAGTAGCAATATTCCTGATGTAGGAATTGCTTGGGTAGGAAATATAGCAATTTTTGTTACAAGCCTGTTAAGAGGTAGGTTCGATCTGGAGATTGGTGCCAGAGATGTTCTGCCTACCAATAGAGGTCCTGAGCTGAAAGAAATTAATGGGTTTGGAATAACCACATGTACAAGGAAATCTGAAGATGAAAAGGAGTATGGTAATGTTGTTTTTATAATGTTGTCAGGTCAAATGCCTAGTTCTTCTATGAAGCAATTCATGAAGTATATCCATCATTCCCATGGTGTGGATTCCATATGCTTGAATTTCCTCCCTTTAGGGTCTGTACCAGTCCATGCAAAGGTTTTCTTATGTCAATGCATTGCATTCCGGACAGTCTCTGTTAAAGAGGAGCAGAGATGTCAATGCATTGCATTCCAGATAGTAGAAGAGATCACAACCATGCTTTCTCTTCGGATGCCTTGTACATTAAAAAGACTACCATTCCTGGTGCCTATTTCCATGTTCAAACTTCCTAACAAATGGCTACCATTGGTATAAACAGGACTTGTTGCATGTCACTGAGAATGGGGAAGAATCCCTTGCTGCATTCTATGAAATGCTTCATCATATTTCTTCGATATCGGAAGAAAACAGTTTCATCTACATTCTAGTGCATCCATTGGGCAGTGATGACTGGACCAAGCAAACACATCAAGCACCAATTCATAATGAAAATGCAAGTGGAAATCCCTATACTAACTACTATCTAGATGCTCTTGAAATGACAAGCATTGTGAAAAAAAAGACACTAAAGCATACTGAAGCTGCATCCAAAGGTCTAACTAGTGAATTAGTGGACATCACGAGTATCTCCAGCATTGACATGTTTTCTGGTTTGAATATCCCAACTGCCAAAGTGCAGAATAATGCACATCAAACTCCAGGTCATAGTGAAAATGTTAGTGAGTAAGAGGACCAATGGACAAATATTTTATGGCTTGGATCACCAAGTTAGTGATATAATTAATAGGATTTTTAGGGAGCCATTTGTAAGCAGAAGTTGCCAAGAGCTCATGAAGCTTAGCTACATAATCGAAGGAATTTCACAATCTAGTATGTTAAAATTAGTTTATATTGTCTCATCACTTTGCTCAAACTTAAGTTCTCGTTTTCACACGAGTATGGTATGGAATTTAACTTTTTGTTAAGAAAATGCCATCATGCCCTCACTATTTTGTTATAAATGTGGGACGACATGAGCATTGTTTGGGAGTGATAGATTTTAGCTATCAGAGATTAGGATTGCTTCTCTCTTTCATTGTATTTAGAAATGGCTTTATTGAAGAAGTGGCAGGGAATCTAATCCATGTTGCAGTTTTTGATCACATACTTGGTTCTTTGGTTGGAACACTATCTATTATTGCCTTGGCACAATTTGAGGTCGGCGAAGCTGAAGTTGTAAAAGCAAGTAGCAATATTCCTGATGCAGGACTTGTTTGGGTAGGAAATTTAGAAATTTTTGTTACAAGCCTATTAAGAGGTAGGCTCGATCTGGAGATTAGTGCCATAAATGTTATGGCTACAAATAGAGGTCCTGAGATGAAGGAAATTAATGGTTTTGGACTGACCACATGTACAATCAAATCTAAAGATGAAAAGGAATATGGAAATGATGTTGTTGTAATGTTGTGAGGTCACATGCCCAGTTCCTCTATGAAGCAATTCATGAAGAATATCTGGAATTCCCATGGTGTGGATTCGATAGGCCTGAATTTCCTTCCTTTAGGGTCTTCACCATTCCATGTAGAGGTTTGCTTATGTCAATGCATTGCATTCCGGACAGTCTCTGTTGCAGAGGAGTAGAGATGTCAATGCATTACATTCCAGAATATAGAAGAGATCACAACCATGCTTGCTATTCGGATGCCTAGTACATTAAAAAGACTCTAATTCCTAGTGCCTATTGCCATGTTCAAATTGCCTAACAAATGCCTGCCATGGGTATAAATAGGACCTGTTGCATGTCACTATGAATGAGGCAGAATCCCCTACTGCATCCTTTGAAATGCTTCATCATATATCTTCGATATCAGAAGAAAACAATTGCATTCGCATTCCTATGCATCTAGTAGGTTGTGATGATTGGACCAAGCAAAGTAAAAACTGCCAAAGAATCAGTGTTGCAGGTGGAGGCTATCAGTTCTATAAATTTATGGAGGGATTGTTTTCGCCTTGGGAGTTGTGGGAATGATCTAATGAAATTCGAGGTATATAGTACATGCAATTCAATTCCAAGTCTAGGCTCCATAGAATAAACTGGGACCACTGATCTATGCAAACAGGTGGTAGGAAAATGGATTTAGAGAACATCACAAGTAGCACCAACATCAACGCGATTGTATGTCTGCTAGTTAATTTTACAAATTCTTTATTTTTGTTTTCCTTTTCTGGGTCATGCTTCAAAAATTTTCCCTACAACAAAACCATATGTTTAAAAAAAATGATATCGTGGATTTATGATTAAAATAATTTCTTATGATGCAAAAGAATCCTAGATTTATTGTGAAACTATTTACTTATGATGCAAGAAAGTAGTAGAAGGTGGAGAAAAGGGCCATCACATCCTAATTAGAACCTAGAGTGGAACCTAAATTTCCAATAGGGCCTCCATAATCTTTAGTAAGAACTCGAATGCATTGGAAGGATAAGGAATGGAGCTCGTGCTGCATGAAGAAATGGCGACGGCTAGGGTTCTACCCTAGCCCCCATACAGGCCAAACCCATCTGTGATCTAGCTTCTCATGGCCGAATTAACCTCATCAAGCTTTGATTCTAGGCATTCGTCCTCGGGGATGGTCGATGAGATCCTTTCGACCTCCCCTCACAACTCTGACATTTGTATTTTGCAGCTCATTTCGTTTCAGTTGTCTTCCTCCCCTGGTGCATCTGAGTCCTCCGTGACGGCGATGGCTACCCTCCTGGAGTTGATCTGCACAAATTAACTTCAGAATTGTGAAAACCTTAGTTAAAAGAGGAGGCTATTTTCTTAGGAATTCCAGTACATAGTTCGATGTTCAAAATATTCAAGATATCCCTTTTCAAATGTCTCCATGTTCAGCATTCTATGTATATACAAATATTAATTGCTACAACATTCAACAGATACAAACTTTCAAAACTGTATATCTAAAACCATATAGAAAGCATATAATGGGCCAAAGTATCCATGTGCACCGAGCAAAAATAGAGAATCCATGGGACCTCTTGTTCAGTAGAGGTACATTCCCATCAATTCTATCCATCCATACGCACTCATATCATAAACAAATCCATTTTTATGGCCAGAAGGAAATGGCAGTGGAACACACTTACGAGCAACCTAAAACATTAAAATCCCTAACGTTAAAACCCTAAAATTTATTGGTCGAAACCCTAAAGTTCAAGAATGAAAGCCTTATAAGTCTTTGCAGAACCCAAATGGAGGTAACCACTAACTTGGTGGTGTTCTGCCTCCTCAGAGCCATTCCTCCAGTGGAGTTATGAGCGCCATGGAGCCAAACTAAAACTTTGAATAAAGATTCAAAGAAATAACCAGGTCTGAAAAAAATTGACATATCCATCAATCCTCGGAGCCTTTCCTCCAACGGAGTTACGAGCGCCATGGAGCCAAACTAAAACTTCGAATAAAGATTCGAAGAAACAACCAGGTCTTAAAAAATTCAACATATCCATCAAAATCAAGTATGTGAGAGGCGAGCATGGTGTTTCTTGTAACTTCTTGCTTCATTCATCACAGAAATGGTATTTTTGAAGAGTTTATACTTTTAGTTACTCTATTAACTTTTACATATTTTACACTTCAACGATTAATTAATTATAATATGTAGTTTTATTTTAATGTATTCAATTTTTTTTCTAATTTAATATTTTTACATATTTTATATATTATTATTAATTTTAATTAAATTAAATATGTCAATTTTATATATTCATTTATTATATTAGTTAAATAAAAAATTAAAATATATATTATTTATATAACCATTTTATAAACACATAATTTATAATTTATATGAATTATTATACTTTTGAGCAACCCACATACTTATTCAATTAGCATACATTATAACCATTTAACATGTATATAAACTTATTATATTTTACCATTTTATAAGCACATAATTTATAACCTATATGAATCATTATTCACATATGTTTTTGAACAACCTATATACATATTCAATTAGCATATATTATAAACATTTAAGATGTATGAGCTATTTTGTAAGTGAAGTTGTGCAAAAAAACACTATATAGTAATTTAAATATTCATTTTTAAAAAGCTAAAATGTATCCATATTGTTAGCTATTAGTTTGCTACTTGGGGAACTAAACCAATAGCATAAGTTCAAAATTTTAAAGTTATGTATTTTATAGTATACCAGATTGTCTCTCAAAATGGATGTAAAACTAAAAACCAAAATAAACCATGATTTGACAAAGATGACAATGACTACATTATCATAGAATTCTTCTTGAATGATTTGGATCACTTCATCATTCGGTTGGGCAGTCCACCAAAGTCAGTGGATGGAGCTCATTGCCACTGTTCACGGAGAAGTCAAAGTTTGCCAATGTTTTTGTTAGAATGGAGACCTTCCTAAGTCTATCAACCTTTTCCATTAGTTTTTCCATGTAGATGGTCATTTCCTACTACGAATCTACTATGTTAATAAGAACTCTTCCCATGAGATTTTTAATATGCTATTAAATATTAATGGTTTGCATGTAAGAGGAGGTGCATGCTCTAGTAGAGTTTCTCACGCTAAGTATCCATTGCCTATTTAGAATAAACCTTCTATCTTCTTAGACTTTTTCTTCCACATCAAATATTATTCTCTGGACCACTCCAAGGATAATTTCTTTGTCTTGGGTCATAGAATCTCAAGTTGTTGAGTGGGCTTTGGTTTAGCCAATAGAGGGGGAAGCAAGGTTAGGTACAAGGGTGTTACTAAGTCGTGCTCTTCTACCTCCATGGTGAGAAGAGGAGAGGCAACATCTTGCCATGATCTGGGGACACCAAAGAGGGGATGAACTGAGTCTATGATCCTGGGGATGGAAGGTGAAATCAAAGATAGAGCTTAGATAGGCAAGAGAGGTGAAAGAGAGATAGTAGGTACTCTAGGAGGGGTGGAAAGGAGGGTGACTAAGGGGTTAAAGAATAATAACCCAACTTAACAATCAGTAGGGCACTCCTAAAAAAGAGACATTGGAGGTAGGGGATAAAATGAAGGGAAAAAAATCTCAAATTCAAGCCATAAAAAACACACCTAGAATTAGAAGTCCCATATAGGGGATAAATGTATAGAAGATGATTCATCCACAACTCTTGTAGAACACTGGTAGAAACATGTCTACGAATAAAGGTTTGTACAAAACAAACATTACAATTACAATAAACGTGAGACTCCTTCATCAATTTTGCAACAAACTAGAGGTGGTGTACCCTAGAGTGAGTATTTTCTAGCTAAAAAATATTGCAATCCTACATGCAACGACAATTTTATTGCAGTATTAACATTGAGTTTCCTTCCTTCCAACACTACAATATTTGAAAAATAACATGATTGTAAAATGCGAGGAGTGCCCACAAGAAATAGTGGCATGGAGCATAATAAATTGCAACGAGAGCTTCAACCTTCCCTTTGATATCTCCATCACTCCATCCTCTGTCATGATATTCTATTGCCTCCCCATTAATCACCATAATCATTTCTTGAGTGCTCCTACATTCAGAATTTAGAACAAATTATCCTTCACCGGACTCCCATGCAATGAAGGTAATCATTAAAATTCCTTCAAACGAACTAACCAAATTACCATATAGGTGTAGTTGTATGTTAGGCCATGCATAGTGCAATTTGATGGGATGACTACCACCCATATTAAATAGATTCCCATCATGTCAATGCAAGGAGGTCGCCCCACTGGATGTGCACCCACATTGGGGAGCTTTTTCCATTTACATAATTTCTTTGCATACGTTTCTTAGTGCGTCGGGAAGAGGATGAAGCCAATTTTTTTTCCAGCATATCTTCTTTATAGTGCAAACCTTTGTTGGCTAGTTTTTCTTCCAACTTATTTCTAGTTATTTGTATATGTAATAGTATAGGGGCTACTATTACTTTTAAGAGGACTTTGATTCTAATTAAGCCTGCCATTAGTCTCTAATTATTAGAGACCTTGGGGGAATTAGATCCATTTTGTAGTTTTTTTTTATCATTAGAACAATAGTTTTAGAATCCCCTTTAATTACAATTTTTGATAATTAAGATGTTTGGCTATTATTGGGCCTTGCTCTAGGGATGAGAGTTCTACCATATTATTAGTATCAGTTCCTAGATTTCCAACATAAATGTGAATAATGTGTCCATTATCATCTCTAAATATCCCTTCAAAACTAGCAAGGCCAAGATCACCCATAGAGGCCCCATCAAAGTTTAACTTTAAGAAGCTAGCAGGAGGTGGTTGCCACATTATAAATTTTAGGAGAAGTTTCCATGCTCTATTCACTATAGCACTTGTAGAAGGTCCAAAGTCCCATTCTTTAAGTGTTGAATGAATATTGGTTCTATTCCAGTTTGATTGTTTGAAAATTATGTCCAATCCATACCATATTTCTAATGCCAATCTATAATTGTTAGGTAGATGCTCAATTGTTTCTATGCTTTCCCAATAGAGGCTACATCTTGCTAAACTTTGAAAACCCTTTTTTTGCAGATTTCCCAGGTTAATTTGTTTTTTCATGAGAAGCCAAAGAATTGGGCCAAAGTTTGGAGTCCCATAGCTTTTTCCATTTACTTTTGTTGGGGTTTCCTTTTCTACCAACTACTAATCTATAAGCCTCCTTTAAGATGAAAGATCCTTTAGGCCAATGCCCTTATGAGAGGATATCTTTCCCGGATTGGATTTTAATTCTTTTTTTTCCAATTATATTGTGATGGCTTCCTACGTTTATAATCTATATTCACAAGCCACTGTGTGCACTTCACCCACTACCATTGTAATGCCTCCCTCCCATATTTACCCAAATTCACTGGCCTGCCAGGGTAAACATGAGATAAAGAGTTACTATGATATGACTCGACCTCCAAGCTTTAGTTATGGAAGTGGGGCTGACAAACTGAACACATAGAAGCATCCCTCAGGGCTACAAGACAATCAAGGGGCTAAAGGACCACCCTAGGTGACCAAAACCTGAGTTCGGGCTACTTTTGTCACAACTTAACCCCCAATCGGATTCATGACAAGGCCTAGGTGCAATTATTGGCCTCCAATTGCATGCACACCACTGTCTCCATGCCACTATGACCCAACTTGCTTAGTTAAAATGGTGCGGACCCTAGATCTGAGCCACCTTTCCAGGCCAAGCTCTAGACCACTGTCCAAGATTGCTTGTAACTTCTAAGAAGGATAAATGACATAATGACAAGGATAAACATATAAACTTGAGTCAAAAAATTGACTTATATAGATGAGAATATACTAGGAATTTCATCAAACACATGGTAAACATTTAAGTTATAGGTCATGAATGCACATATGAGTGTCAATATTTGTTCTTTAGCTGTGAATCATCAAGAAGGCCTAATTCCCTCTCAAGTAGTTGTATAAACATTTGTTAGCCCATGCATTCATCAAACATTCATTAAATTATCAAATCATGAACAAGAGCCATAACTAGAACATATTATCTAACCATGCTTATAACCAACATATAATCATAATATTAACCATGGAAAAACAACCATCAAAGCCACATAGTAAAAAGTATAAATACTCATAGAGTACAATAAAAAATAGCTCTTATTAACTTATGCGAAAGGCAACAAAGTCAAGGACTTCCACATACCACATGACCATAGATTAAGTTGAACCAAATATTTCTTTCAGTCAATCACCCTTGTGTCATATTGCAAGCATGTATGTGGGATATCATGGGACAAACTGAGACATAAACAACCAAGGGAGTCTAGAGGTTAAATCACTTCCACCCTCAAACTATCGTGATCTTGCCAAAACTAGTCAAGAGATCACAAAACCAAAACAATATTGGATACGTCAGAATTCCTTCACCACACTTTGAGACATTTGTCTGTCTCCAACCACCTATCAAGGGCTTCCTAGAGAAAACCATATCCACCCCAACCTATGACCTTGGTCTTATTTTATTTACATGGAAACTTAACCCCGGGCTGTTACAACATTCATTGTTTTTGAGATTGAGGTTGCGCCCAAAATTGTTGGACCACTACTCCATATTGCGATATCAAACAAGGTTTCCACTCATTCAACTCTCCATTTTCCAATTTCGGTCATTTCTACTAAGAATCCTCCCAAAAGAGGGCTAAATTTCCATCCATGATTTCCCAAAAAATTGTGAGATTGAATCAAGTATTTATTCTTCTAGGCTGAATTCCAAAGATGAGATCCCTCAATTCCACCCCCCATCAAAATTATAAGACTATCAAATATTCCCGGCATGTATTTTTCTTTCCATACTTTTCTCCCTAAAGCTTTTTGGCTTTTAAGCCTCAACCACCAAGTTTTGGCTCCTAGTGATTGATTGAGGATTTTAGGGACTTTCAAGGAAACCCTTATCCTGATTGTAGATTATCAAAGCCTTCTTACATGATTTCTCAAGCCAACCTGTCTATCTATGTTTACATAGATGGACATCAGGTTAGTTACCAAAATTAATTATTAAAGAAAAACTCGGAAAATCGGATGGTGCATACATGGAATATACAACTTCCATGGTTGTAGTAGCTGAGATAATATGATTAAGGAAATATTTTAGCATGGATCTATAAGCTAGTCCTTTCTTGTCATCCCATGTTGTTGTATGACATAAATTAGTTTGTACATAATGATAATGGACATAGCAATCTTGAGGAGAGGAAAGTAAAATTATATTATGAAAATACTCAATTTTTTTCTCCTATCTTAGCTTAAAAAGATAGCAATTTTGAATATATGTCTCATCATTAAATGTTAGTTGGTGCATACAAGGATATCCTTTGAGTTCTTTTAAAAGTATGATAAACAAGCGTTGAACAAAGCATTTAAATTATACAAATATCCTAGATGAGGCCTCGAAATTGAAATATAAGTATAGAGGTTTTTCATATAGGACTTCATTGTGGTATCTATTAAGGGAAATCTAATCATGCCTTCCTCAATTGAATGCCTGAAAAACTAAGCCTAAAACTACAAGAAGCAACACTTATTTTATAAGATAAATTGAATTTAATATTTAAAAAGAATGAAATCTCTTTTTCCAATATTTTCCCTAGTTCTCTAAAATCACCAATTGTTTTATCTTCATTGGTCCTTGACATAAGACACTTCACACTTGGATCAATGAAGTGCCACTAGTTCTAGACTAACCATAAATTCAGATTATGACCTTGTCCAAGGAGTTTCATAACATTAAATTCATTATATATTCTTCATGGGAGGCAGTATGAATGAATTTCAAATTTCAAATAAGCGAGACTTTCAAATTTCAATTTTAGAAAAAAACTCAATATCTTGCTTAATCTCTCATTGTACTATGAAAAACCATTTAGAACACAATTAGATATCACACTTTGTTGTTCATGAAGAGTATACGCACTCATACAAGTCTCATGGATTTGGATAGAAACCATTAAATTGACATATTACTATTGTGGATTATAGATTATCATAAAAAGTTTTAACCTCTAGGGTTTTGATGTTCATTTCTAGAACCTTGTCCATTTTCTCTACAAATAAGGACACGACATATTTTGAGATTGATCTACTTCTGTGAAAACCTTCCCTTTGAGTGCATTCTTGAAGGATGTGGTTCAATTAGGATTTGGGTTTCTGGAACCTCCATGCATGCTCAAATTAAAAATTATTTTTGAATATTTTGTCACACCATAATCTTCTATTCATTGACTGTCTTCGAGTACGTTTCATGCGTATTCCAAGACTTGGAACAATACTGGTATTACCATACTCTTTTGGATCATCTGATTCAGATTTCTTACTAGATCCAAACCTCGAATCTAGTGAACAAAAATCGTCCCTCTAAGACTCGATAAAAATATGAAATTGAATATACTTTTCACTATTGATTACCATATCTTTTGTAGATCTTCTTGATTTTGGAGTGATAGTCTCCATATCCCATATTGTTTGAGCTACCCCAACTTTATCCACACCTCGATCTACTAATAGAGATAGACATAATCATTGAACAAACCCCACATCCCTGAACACTATGGGAATTGAACAAAAACCAATGAAATGATAGATATGGTCATAAGCATGTAAGATCTTGCGAATAACAAGTCCTGCCTGAGAGAAAAAAACCAGAGTTCGAGACCCCACTTTCTACATTATGAAGATCTTTCCTGCTACTTTGAAACAAATGAATCTCTGTGAAGGCTTCTCTCCTAGCTCATTTGGCCACCATTGATGCCCATCGATTCACTAGAAACTAGCTACACATTTCTCCAATAGAAAGCATAAGCTCAGATGTGGATGCTTCAACATTGTAGAGCAGAACCCTAACGTTATTTTCCATTGTCCAAAAAGGCACTCCACCCTATCATATTAATTATGTTTTTATTTATGTTGTATTAGATTAATATTGAATATATAAAAACATATACTACATGTTTTTCAATTTATCATATATTTTTTAAATTAAAAATATTTTTTATTCATCGTATTATTTTATAAACCCTACATACATACACATAGGGAATTCAAATCTATGGCAATAGATAGACTCATTTATATCATAGGGATGCTTTTGCAATTTCTTTTAGGAGCTTCTCTCAAAGGACACAATATTGCCATACTATTTTTCTTAGCTTTTATAGGTTTAAATAATTTATATGATGTTAGAAATACAGTTGCATCTCCAATTTTGGGTAACATGGCTAAATTTATTTAAAAGTGATTGAAATTTTCTTAAATTAAAATATTAAAATAAGACCTTTATGCTAATTTTAAAAATATAAATGACCCTGCGACCTCCCAATGGCAAGGACAAGGTGCTTTAGAAATGGGATTTGGACCAATTAATCTAACAGTCAGGGTTAAATATATATTATTATAATGGTTTCTAAGTGCTTTAAGAATGACATGTTAACCAATCTTGTGACCTCCCAATGACAAGGACAATGTCAGGGTTAAATATACATTATTATAATGGTTTCTAAGTGTATTAGCAATGAGATGTGGACCAATTGATCAAACTTTCTAGGCTAAATATATTGTTATAGTAATTTCTCACTTTATTGCGCGGAATAACCCAGTATGGGGTTAGATATCACATAAACATGTAAACAAACATAAACATGTAAATGTAAATGTAAACATTTAACATGTAATGTTTAACATTTAACATTTTTAATTTAATGTCAACCCTATTTTAAATCAATCTAATTATTGTTATGTATAAACACAATATAAATTTAAAATATAAAAGCCCTTTTTATATTTAGTCCATAAACCTCTTTATATTTAAAGAAGACTCAAAGAAGAGGTTTTATTTAGGTGAAGCCTATGGGCGAGATACCATTTTAATATCATGGGTGAAATACCATATTTATAAAAGAGGTATGGTAAGTTAATAAAAATATAAATAAACTAGATGTATGGTAAATAAATAAAACTTTTTTTTCTATTTACTCCATAATTCACTTTATATTTACGAACACTCAAAAATGATGTTTTATTTAGGTGAAGCCTATGGGAAATTATTATTAATACCATGCAAAAAAACATCATTAACCCTAATATCAATATTAATAAAAATGAAGATGGCACATGGTATTGACCCATGGTATTGAGAACCAATGGTATTATTTCACTCTATGCGAGGTTGCATATCAGGATATTTGATCCATCTTGACACTT
>APFE030467900.1:0-11729 GCA_000404065.3 Pinus taeda | reverse complement strand
TTAGGAAAATGGAAGAATTTTGAGTCATTTTATGCAAATCATAGAAAGATGGAACCAAGGGATTTTATTGCTACAATATGTTACTCTTCACATTTCTTTCCTTGCACACCTTGCCTTACAGTGAGGGTTTTAGGGGAAAGTTTCATTTTTTACAACAAACTTAGGACCTAGAATGTTATGATCATTCCCTATTTAAATCTCCAACTTACACCTTGCCTTACAGTTAGGGTTCTAGGACAAAGTTTCATTTTTTATCACAGATTTAGGAGCTAGAATGTTATGGTCACTCCCTATTGAAATCTCTAGCTGATGACCTCCATTTTTCATGATGTTAGAAAATTAGAAAGACAGAAAGATTTTCTTATCTTGATAATTACTTGTGACTTCTTTGTATTCTTATTATCTTCTTTTGTGTCTTCCTTTATCTTCTTATGATCAAGCAACTATTAAAACATAAATGCATGAAGATCAAAACAACATGGACACAGGATGTAGGCTCTTAGCCAGCGCAAAATCCCTCTTCCAGGGGAAAACCCAAAAAATTATCTTCTCTTCCTTTAGAACCAAATCAAATGAGACAACCAAGACCCTTTGACCATCAATAAGACCTCCTACAATCCACCAAGACAGCCTCCCAACAAAGTCCTTTCAAGATGACAAAAGTCTGCTTCTAATCAACAGAAATCAAACTTCTTCAAAATATCTTCAATCACAGATTTTGGCCCTCTTGCATCAGAATTTCGGCCTCTACTGCAGACCTGCAATTTTCAGCCCTTCCTGCAACTCAGAATCTTTTCACATGTCATATGGAAACAAGATAAAGCTTCCTTCTTTCCTTTTCTAGGGTTCTTCCTTCCTTCTCTAGGGTTTATCTTCCTTTTCCAAGCCTTATTCACTCCTTCACACCTCTTTTGATTACAAATCGAACTTCCATGGATTGATTCCACAATAGGTCGACCCCATAGCTTATATATAGTGGTTCTATGAGGTCGACTTCCCTTCATGATGCCGACTAGACAATTCTTGAGGCCAACTTGGTGGAGGAGGCTCAAATTACATTTTTGAAACAAAAACAAATTTATTCTTTTATACTATAAGCCCAAGAAGGATCTAATACAATATGAAAAGGACAATGACTCATGACACAAACCCTAGAAGCACACAATGGGTGGTTTGACCTAAATTGAGCATGAAACCCATACTTATAAAATAATAATTTTATTTTCTTTTAAAATAAATTTTCTTTTTCTTTCTTTTTACAAATACATAATAATTACATCATGTCATGAACTAGAAAAAAATTATGAAGACCAATACTAGTTACATTTTCAACACTTCCTCCTAACTAGGGAGATATTTGTAATTGTTTAACTGGTACAAGGTTGACCTCAATTTGAAGTGTTCCAAGAAGAGTACAACAACATATGCAATGCTAGATACCATCAAAGCCAAAAACTACCAAGGTATCAATCAAGTGTCATCAAGGATACCTGCCAAGACACTAACGTAACAAAGGCTAAGGTCTCATCAAGACAACTTCCCACTATAGGTAGTGTTACCACTCAAACTAGCAGGGGTCTTAGGAGGGGATCCTATAGAGCAACTACTAGGTCAAGGGTGAACAATGGAGCAGTAATCCACTATCACCTCAGCTAAATATCCCGCTCTTTACGAACTTTCACCAATGGGAGGGGACTCAATATATAGGGGAACAACTAGATGCATGAAACAATGAGAGGGCAAGGAGTAATTCCTAAGGCCTATTCGCAAGAGAGACTCAATTATATGGATTTCTTGCTTGGAATCAAGGTGATATGCTCTCTAGGAAGCTAAGAGGATTCTCGAGGTTAGGGTTTGGGAATATATCTAGCAAAGATGATTCCTAGGCCTGGATATCCTTATGGAGAATTGGTCATTGTGTGATTTTTATGGAATTGGCGTCAATAGGTTGTGGGACTACACGAGACCAAGTAAACCCAAAAATTAGGTCAATGGTATGGAGTTGATCACCAAATGAGGGGCTTGACCTAATTAGGGAGGAGAATAGGATCAAAGGACCAATTTTCTTTGAGGTTTGAATTCAATGATCCTAATGAGGACACTAATCAATGGAAAACTTTATCTCAATATCCCACCATCAGATTTGCTTGAAATTTGGAGGGCCTCTAGAGAAAACCTCAACGCTATTGTGGACCAAAAATCAAAGTTTTTGGATGGCTAGATTGTGAGATAATTGATGCCCTAGGTGACCTATGTAGGCTAGGCCTAGAAAAAGAGGGGGGTGAAAAGAATAAGCGTTGAAAATGATCACCCATGGAGGATTAATGCCTTGTCCTTTGGGAGAGCTAGATTCAAGGAGTATGGTTTAGGAAGAATTCACCCAATCAAGGAGGCCTTCAACAACTTCGCATGGCATTTAGAGCACGAGAACAACTATTGTAAGGACTTTATACTTCGGTTTGCAATATATGATGAATTATTGAGATGTATTTAACACAAATTATCCAAGGGGCATTCACCCATTCATACATGGCCCATGACATGATGCAACACTATAAAAGATCAAATTTCCACAATTTCACAAAGAAAAGCAGTAAATTTCAGCCTAATATAACGAAAATCCCAACAACATGCATGTGACAAAAGTAAATAACAATAATATCATTAAACAAGAACCTACATGTAATAAATAATATATCCAATCATCAACATATGCCAATAGTGAAGCTCCAAGACAAAATGAAAGAGATCCAAAGATCAAAATTCATCCAAACTCGTCCTCCAAGAAGGATAACGAAAATCTCACAAGAGAAGATAATCCAATCCAAGTGATGATGATGAAAATGAATCATCTCACTTCTATTTATACACTCTCTATTGAATTCGATTTACCTAAATTAGCCTAATTGAGCCCCTAAAATAAAATAATGTGCATAATAACAATACTTTTGGTGACAAGCCCATCAAATACCTCAATAACATAATAAGAAGCCTCTTAAGAGAGTCAAATGATGAACACAGTGAGTTGTTGGGCCTTTGAGGAGGCTTAATGAAGTCCAAGGGGTGCCATGATGAATAACTAGAACATAGTGGACAAGGGGTTAGCCCCTTGTTTTCCAAGCAAGAACTCGTGGTTCTCCCAAGTAGGTGTGGGGGCACAAGGACATCCTCATGTGTCTCCAAGTGGATCAAAAATGCCCGTAGACCACTTGTAAGGGTTAGGATGATGATATAATCCCTTCCTCTCTAGTGGGAGACATCCTCTAGACCCTAGAACCTCTACCAAGTGTATGGTGCAAGTGTGGATCCGGGTGGGCATGGTGAACTAGGTGCATCATCCTCATCCAAAATGTGGAATGCGAGAAATCAATGAGTGTTGTTGGGGATCCATGAAGTAAACTATGCTATGGTGGAGGCCCATGACTCTCAATGTTCACCCTATGTGGCCCTCTGGAGGGATTGGACCCCGTATAGGGAGATCAAGCCTCAAATGGATACCCACCTACAATCCTGCATAAGATCCAATGCGTCCCCTTGCCCTCCAACAAAGCAAGTCATCAAAATAATCAAGTAAAAGAGCTTACAAGTCATAGAATCAATGGGGCACTTCATGTTGGCATACCCTTCCATAGTGGGATTTGGCTTGTACAAGTGTTTCCAAGCTTAATAAGGGATTAACCAAGGAACCTATTAGGTAGTTTCAACCTCTAAAGGGGGTGACATGTCCATGGTACATACCTCAAATGGTAGGTGGCAGATGATATAATAATGGAGAAGAGTGGGGATTAGGGGAATCATCCATACCACATGTCATGGTACAAGGATAAATGTAATAAGGGAAACCCACACCTGGGTATATGAGTGTAGGAGGGCGCAAATCATGGTACATGAGTTACCCGACCTTTGTTTTACACCTTTCTTCATATGCCTTTTGCCTTTAACTGATTTTTCTTCATGACTGCTTGAGGCTCTAGGGGATGAGAGCATGATGTGTAATATGTAGCAGTAGATACCCCTTTAAGGTGGGGAAATTCATTGCCCACTAGGGGTTTGGAAAATCATGGGTTCTTTAATGATGGAGGGGCCTCATTTAGGGCCCATAGGAACCAGGGTGATGACCATGGGTAAGGGGTAGAGCTCATGTTCGGCTTTTGCCCACGTGCTAAATTTGTACGTTCCAACTATATTTTGCATTTTGTGGTACATTTCCTGTTGATAGTGGCCAAATTATGTTTTTTCTTTTCTTTTTAGCTGCATCAATCTCTGAGGCATTGTTCCAGGCCCGGCCCAAGGTATGGACAAGGGGAAGGGGAGGCTAACCTTATGTGGAACCCGTGGACACATGTCGACCTAGATGGGAAAATAGATGAATGGGGCTAAAATGAGTGGAAGGGGAGTGATGTAGGTGGTATCAGAAAGAGGGACCACACAACCAAAATATTGATTTTCCATGTAGTGCCGACCCTGAAGCCAATTGACAGTAAAGGAGATCCTATGAGATTAGGATACAAGGGTAACCATGAAATCAGGCAGTGGAGACAAGAATACAAACCAAACCCACTCTTTCTGCCGAGTTCCCCTACAAATCCATGCCAAAAAATGCCCATGACTAGTAAGAAAAATTACTCAACTATATCAATGTAAAGCCATACCTTTGGGGTTGGAAGGCCCACCTTCAAACATACAATCATGACAAGTGGTCGAGGGACAACATGGCTGGGTCAAGTGGTGGAGACAATGACACATTGAGTTAACTGGTGGCTGCAAGGGAATGCTGGATGAGGACCATTTATGAGGAAATTTTTCTCCTATATACACTACCCACAGGTCTTGGGTAACAGGTACAATCAGACAACTGTTAAATTTTGTAGCACCAGAGGTGTCTTAGTCTCGAAACTTTGTGGAGAGGCTAAAACATAGGAGTTCTCCACAACCTATAAATTGTTTATGGAAATTGCACTTAGAAGTGTCTCAATTAGATTACTAGCAATTGCCCCTAAAGGTGCAAAGATACATTGAAGGAATTGAACATGTTTATGATGTTATTGCAAAAGTGTTGTAGCAAAGGAAAGATAACAACCTAAAGGGTGGAGGATGGAGGGGAGGAAATGTGTTCATGATTGCAACAGTCTCACACTTGTGTTGATGCCTGTCTGGAAGATGTTGCTCAAACCACCTAGCTAAATCATTTTTTTCCAATCATACCACTATGTCAAAATCTTATAGACATATTATATCCAAGCTAGAACATGCAAGGTAATGTGGAGAAACATTACCATAGGCCTTGGTGGGCACTGACGCACAAAAAATGTAATTGCATAGAGGAAACGACTAAAGTCAGTGTGTGTTTATATTGAGATTAAATAAAGAGAATCTTTCACTCGAGTGACCTTCAGATTATAAGATATATTGCAATCAACATAAAGAAGGGGATTTGTTTTAGAATTTTAGCTATCTCCTTTTAAAAAAATTAAATTAATTCAAAGCCATTTTCTTAGAGCCATTAATTCCAATTTTAAATTTAAATTTAAATTTTGTATAGCTAATATTTGTTGGAATTGCAAATTTATGTGGTGTAGTTTGCACAATCCAAGTGTCTAAGTAAACTTTCTAAGCATTGTATCCATTTATGCATTCAAAAATACAATTTTAAAAATGAAAAGGTACACATGCTATATGCATATATAGAACCAATATAGATCCATTTTGAAGATGATTAAATCTCTTGAGGTGCATACTTTTTTTCAAGTTTTGCAGTCTAAAAGAGGTTCACATATCAAGAGAATGGATCCTACACTTGGTAAATCTGTGGCTAAAATGGATCTAAACCAAAATGTTGTTCTTTAAATCCTTTTAGTTTTTTTATTTTTTTCTGATTAATTGTATTTATTAAATTACAAATTTAATTTTAATAAGTTGGTTATTTATACATAAAAATATTAAAAAATCATTAATTACAATTGACTAATTAAAGAACATGTTTTAAATTAATTGATTTATAATTAAAAATATATTTAAAACAACATAAAATCACAATTTATGGATAAGTTCCATAAGCGTACTATACTTGGGATAAGGAGTTAGGGAGAAAGAAAAAATACTATATTGAAGAGTTTAATCCCACTCATGATCATCAACAAAAAAACGTACATAAGGGCCAATATTTCTTGGAGAGCCAAAATCCTTATTGCTTAGCTAAGGACTATTTCTCATCAACTTTGTTGTGAAATAGTGCGGTGGTAAATGCCAAAGGAACCGTGGGAGGAAAGAGTACGTATTTTTTGCTCTTCCAAAAAAGTGGAAACATAAAAATATTTCATTTTAGAATGTGAAGCCTTCAAAGGCAATAGGGAAAGTTATGCAAATATTGATAGCTAGCTCTTGGGGTAATCTATTCAACGAGGGGTTTGTCAAGAAACTGAGAGCGTTTATTGTAAGTCTTCACAGGAAAATGGTTGAATACAAGAACTAGATGGAGATGTGTCCCATAGGCTCTTTTTAGCCTTGTGGACTTTAAAATAATTTATTTCTTCCTTTCTTTCTCATCTTTCCAAAAGTACTTACCTTTGCACATCTTGTGTGGGTCCCACAATAATGAGTGACTATGTAAGTTAACTATAGTTAAGAAGTCTTTATGTCAAAGATGACCATTCCTAAACAAAAAAAATACCCAATAACCTCTTAGGTTGAACAAATAATCAAATGTTTAATGTTAAAATATGGTTGGTTCAAAATTAAAAAATTTAGATTTGATTGAGATGTATGTAAATAAACTGTTAAATATCTTATATATAAATAATTTGAAAAATTAATCTGAAAGTGTTTAAAGTTATTATCTACTCATTAAATTATTTACACTACTTCTCTCACGAATTATAGGTATTTATCTGGAAGATGGCTATGAATTTGAAAATCCTTTCGTGGTTACTTGGACACTACTTCTTCTCTCACGGAATTATAGGTATTCTATCTGGAAGGATGGCTATGAATTTGAAAATCTTTTCTTGGTTACCTTGGATTATGGGTAGATGGGTGGTGTGGTTTAAAGTTCTCTGAATTAGAATATTGACAATATTAAAACGATATTATAATTTAGGTTTATTTTAAATAAAAATTCAATATATTTTATTGTATTATAATTTTTTTTTTCAATAATATTTATATTTTAAACAATTAAAATTAAGGTTTTATTGAACAAATTTGTATTTCATTTTTTATCCACTTTCATATTTATAAACGTAACTCCAATACTTTGTGAAATATATATGTTATTTAAATTTTTGGCATTTTCATTACAAAGCAAGATGATCCACTTAAAATAGATTCATATTTGAGCTGATCAAGATTTGTTATGGTAGGCTATTTACCATTTTTTTAAGTCATTAACCCACTCAAAATATATTCATATTTGATCTCACCAAAATTTGTTAACCTGACAACTTATTTTACAATTTTTTTTGGGATTTTCATAAGTCAACAAGATAATCTATTGAAATTAGATTCATAGTTGAATTCATGGAAATAATTCATTTGTTTCATATTTGTGCTGCCCAAGATTTGTTAACATGACAAGAATTTGTTTCATATGATGAATGAGATGGAAATTTTAGTACCTTACTGTAAACTATAAATAGACTCTGCATTTTCCATTTTATAAATTTGGATGAGAAGTTTTTCCATTTTATAAATTTTGATAAGAAGTAAATTGAACTCTACTTAAGAGAAGTTTAAACAACATCAAAGAAACTTTCAGTTGATAGGCACAGTGAACTTGAACTTGAAATATTAGGATCAATCGTCAGATGTGCATAAGTCATGTAATTTTAATTATGATGAAAATGGAGAGTTAATGGTTTCAATGTAATCGTAATTTACTGGTTCGCACTGGTAGTGAAATAATTAGCACCAAACTATGATACAAATAACTTCATGCTTTTAACTTAATTGTAGCTTAGTGCCTCTCACTTATAATCCTTTTTATCTGCTTGGTCAAAAATGGAATAAAGAGTTTCTGAGGAAATAAAGAACGACATTAATGCAATGTTTCAGAACAACATGGAATGGGCCTGCTTTGTGCTATAGCTATTTATGTTAATGCAACAACGAAAGCCTTCCCTATGACATGTCAAAAAATAAGAACCTAGAAGTCCTTGTAATGTTCCCAAACATGAAATGAAGTGATAAACAAAGCAAGCAAATAGTTCAACAATCAAAAAAATGAAATATACATTAGGCACCCATGAAAACACTGGAAATAGAAAATTGTTGAGCCATTTTATTAAACCTTCAAAGACAAATACAATGATAAATAGAGCGGTGCACCTGGGTTTGTCTCCAAGGACAAGCGTGACCAAACCCAAGTAAGCAAACGCTGATTTGAATGTTGCCCAACTACTGCACCAAAACTGATCTGTGCTGCCCAGAAACTGCATTGTCTGTTGGAATCAAATGGTTGGAATCACTACTTCATGTGCTCAAAAAATTATAAGATTTCAGCTCCTGGATCCTTAGCCAAAACCCACCAAAACCCAGGAAAGGTTTGGCCTAGTTCAGAATTCTGAAATTCAATCCCCAAGGAGCCCAACCTCTACTGCAACTGCATGACTTGGCCTACCTGAGTGAAGCTGGGAAACCTCCCAAAAACTATCCCAAGTCATTGGGATGAGCCCTCCTATGAATTTCCTTGCTTCCCAACTATGATTCCAGGCTGTGGCGCTTTCCCTCAAGTCCCACTTGTGGCTTAGACTGGCCCTTTGCGCTGTCCTCCAAGACTGGAATTTGAACTTCATGTTTTCTACACTCTCTTGCTCCAAAAATCCTCCTGAGTGCTGACATAAGGATGTTCTTCGAATCTCCTAGTTTCCCTGGCTAATAGCTAGCCCAATGAATCTCTCCCTTCAACTGCGTGTTCTCTATCTGCTGGCCCAAAAATACACACTTCTGGATGATCGCTGAATGGACTAGCTGTAAATTCCTCCTAGTGCTCCTCAAGATGCTATGAAATTGCCTTCCTAGGGTGGGACTCATAGTCCCCCAAAGCTAAGGTTGAACCTCCCGCTTGAGAGATTCATGGCTGAACAACCAGTTGACTCGGCTAAGCAACTCGAGAAAACAGTTATGTCAATTTCAATATGCAAGAGTGAATGAATGGCCAAGTGAGGAGCTCTTCCTCCTTATGGCTTTGTCAGCCTCCCATTTCCTCATGTGGGCCCCCTCCAACAGTTATATGAATTCCCTCCAAGCAATTCGAATTTCCTAGTACACTATCCCTCATGGGTGGCCCGCACCTTCCACTAGTAAAATAATTTGGTTGTATTTCCCCCAATTCCCTAAGTCAAAACTGCTTGGGTCCTTTTCCTTGGAAAAATTGTGCAAAATTGTGTAGAGACAAAGCATATTACAAATTATTTTAGGAAGGGACATGACAGTCCTCCCCTCCCAAATGTTGCTTGCCCTCAAGCAACTTCAAAGTTGGGTGCTCCAAAATGTGCTCACCCTCCCAGGTGGCATCCTCATCCGGCAAGTTCTTCCATTGTACCAAGAACTCCATGATAGTCCTACTCCTCAGCTTCCTCTCCTGCCTCTCCAAAATGACCTCAGGCTCCAAAACCAGGTGGCCCTCATCATCAACGGGGGTATCTCTACTATTGTTGTCACCTATTGTCCCAACACCTTTTTAAGGCATGAGACATGGAATATGTTGCCTACTACTCGGAGGCAGCTCCATCTTGTAGGCTACCTCCCCAACTCGCCTCACTACCCTGTATGGCCCATAAAAACGGGGATGTAGCTTCTCAGCCCCCTTTTGCTTCAACGTGGAATGCCTGTATGACTGTAACTGAAGGTACACTAAATCCCCCTCCTTGAAATGCCTCTCGATCTAGTGCTGATCTGCATACACCTTCTGTTGGTTCTTCACTATCACTAAGTTATCCTTGAGAGATTTGAGGATTTCTTGGATCTCTTGGATCCAATCTTTGGCCTTTGGGTCCTGACTTCTCCAAAAAAACATCAATAAAAGAGAATGCATCATAACCATACAAGGCACGGAAATGAGTCATACTAATGGACATGTGATGGGCGGTGTTGTAGCAATATTCGCCCAAATGCAGCCATCGAACCCAAGCCCTCTGCTGCCTAGTCACATAGTTCCTTAGGTACCCCTCCAACCACTGATTAACTCGCTCGGTCTGGACATCTGTCTGGGGGTGGTAACTCATGCTAGGGGTGAGCTCGACACCAACCAACCTGAAGAGTTGCTACTAGAAGCCTCCCATGAACCTGCTATCCCTATCACTCACGATGTTCTTAGGAAGCCCGTGTAACTGGAAGACCTCCCTAAAGAACAACTCTGCAACCTATAAAGCCAAATATTTGGTATGGATGGAAAAAATGTGGGCATATTTGGTCAATCGATCGACCACTACATAAATGCAGTCCTTGCGTTGTACTGTGGGGAGCCCCATGATGAAATCCATGGATATACTCTACCATTTCCCCTTAGGGATGGGATCCCACAGGATGAATCAACTCCCCTTTATTCTTTTGACATGCCTCACACTCTTGTACGTGTTTCAACACGTCCCCCCTTGAAGCCCTTCCATGTGAAGCACTCCCTGATTGCCATGTATGTTTTCCTGAACCCCTGGTGCCCTGACAATGGTGAGCCATGTGCTGCCTGGATTACTCTCTCCCTCAACTGTGAGTTGAGAACCAGAAATATGCACCACTTGTATTAGATGACCTCATCCATCACCCGGTAGAGCTCATCTGTGTGGGCACCCTCCAGAATCTCGCATGCCCTCCTGTCCTTGGAATACTCCACCAATAATTGGGCCTTCCCATCATGGTAGATGCTCATGAGTGATAGGCCTGCGAGTCTCTGGGATAGAGAATCAACCACCACATTGTGTTTCCCCCGCACATACTCAATGTTGAAGTCATAGGCCTACACCTTGCTGACCTATCTCTGTTGTATGTTGTTGAGGCCTTGCTAACCCATCTCTGTTGTCTATCGTTGAAGCCTTGCTGCCCCATGAAGTGACGAAGACTGTTGTGATCAATCTTCACCTGAAACCTATTACCCACCAAATACTGTCGAAACTTAGCCAAGGTATGCATGATGGCCAACATCTTCTTATCATATATAGAATATGAATTCTCATGGGGTAAGAGCTTCTGACTTTTGAAAGCAATGGGGTGCCCATCATGAGATAGTACCGCTTCAACTCCCTCCCTAGATGCATCACAGTCCACGGTGAAGGGCTAGGAGAAGTCCAAAAGTGCTAAAACTAGATAAATACTCATCACCTTCTTGAGGCGGTCAAAAGCTGCTTGTGTCCTATCTGTCCATGCGAAATCTCCCTCTCTTGGTCAGATCTATTAGGGGAGCTGCCAACTATGAAAATCCCTTGATAAACTTTTGGTAATAAGTGTAGATGCCCAAGAAGCCCCTCAAAGATGTCACATCTCTAGGTACTATCCAATCACAGATAGCTTGTATCTGCTCCTCATGGACCTTCACCCTATCTGCACCAATGATATGCCCCAAGTAGAGCATCTCTATCAGGCCAAACTCACACTTGGACAACTTGGCATAGAACTGTTGCTCCTCCAAAATACACAACACCTCCTCCAAGTGCTAGAGATGCTCCTCCCAAGTCTTGCTGTAAATCAAGATATCATCGAAGAAAACCAACACAAATCTCCTCAACTGCCTCTGGAACACA